>JH720141.1:112606-126284 GCA_000231845.2 Tetrahymena malaccensis 436 | reverse complement strand
ACCCCAACCCCAACCCCAACCCCATTTATCAAATTTTAGAAATAATTACCCAATTTTAATCGATTTATGATAAACTGTATTTACTTAGATCAAGTGTCAAGTTTGAGAGATAAGTCAATTTTGCTAAACCATAAACTAACTTAACAATTATCGTAGATTTTATTCTCTCGTTATATGCCAAAGATGACCAAGGTATTAAAAAATCTTAAATATTTTTCTTCATTTTTTTTGATTTTATAAAATAACTAAAATTTAATAAAAAAATGTTTGTTCATTTAAAAAAAATAAATTTAATTTTTAGACTTTGATAATTTATTTAATCTTATAATAATAAAAACTGAATGAAGATAAATTCAGTAAATTACTCTCTGAGATTCTTTTATACAAATATATTTATTAATTTATATTACTAATTCATATTTTAACAATTTTAATTTTTTTTTTTTTTAAGTTTAAAATTTAGAAATTTGTTTTATTTAGAAATAAAAAATGGTTTCCATAGATTTGAAATGTTTTCAGAAAATTCATTAATTAAGAGACTAGTCATGGTCATCTTAAAATGAACTGTTTGGGGAATTAAATTTACTGGATTTCTAAAATGTAGTATTTCCTCTTATACTAAGCTATTGATCTATCAAGCTTTTAACAAATGGATTAAATTCAAAGCTACTCATATTAGCCGCTGGAGGAGATTGCATTTAAAAAAAGGTAGATTTTTAATTTTAGTTCTCATCTTTGTTATCGTTATTTTAAAATGCTACTAACTTTTATTTAGCTACGCTTCTTGTTGAAGAACAAAAGACTCCTGAGTTATAAAAATTAGAGATGCTATCATCTTTTTGGTGCTCAAAAGAATTATTTTAAGATCCCTTTCTCGAAGAGAATTTTACAATTTAGTGTTCAGAAGGAACAACTACATTTACAGAAGCTAAAATCTTCTTGAGCTATTTATTTTTTAAGATACTATGATTTTTAATTTATTTTCTCTCAACTACAATTTTTTTTGTTGTTGTTGTAAAAGTTTAATCTAAATTAGAGGCAATAGATTTTAAATGAGCACTAATAAATAATCTAGAATTTTTAAGATCTTATTTCTATTTTTGGACAGTTGAGCTTTTATCTTATACTTTGCTTTATTGATAGTATTTTATTAAAAACTAAATTGTGCTCTTGATAAATAAGTACATAAATGAAAGTATTCTAAAAATCAGTTTGATGAAATCTATTATTACTGAAATAAAGTGGATAGACATAAGAATAATGGCTAACAAAATAAAAATCCAACCATAAAAAAATCTTTAACTTTCATTTTAATCTTAATCATCCTTTACAAGAATCACTAAAATTATCTCCATTCCAATAAGCAAATATTCACTTATAGCATTTCTAACATTCTCGTAGCCTTTTTCATGAGGCCATAAATAGAAATAATAGAAAGATAAAATAAGATTTTAAATAACTATCAATGGAATCTACACGTAGGGATAGTCATGCATATAGACAAGCAAGATGCAAAAAAGCAGCTTTCTTATAGTTAAGAAAATGTAATTGTACTTAATGTAGTGATTTTGATAATATACTCTTTTTGATACTACCTTAGATTCTTTAATTTCTTCTGGACTCGCAATTCGTAAACCTCCAACTATTGATGAAAATTATTGCTATATTTAAGGGGTTGTAAGATCTTTGCATTTGTAGAGAAAGAGAAAAATACATACTGGGATGAGAAAAGAGCCAATTAATCCTACTGAAAATAAGCTATAATTGAGAAAATTTAGAGATTCAACAAATTCAAATCTAAAAAACTACAAAAGGACTCCTAAAAAAACATAGACTTGAACAAAAGCAAATAAATCGATAAAACCGCAATATTCCCATCCGCTTTGAATTTTTTTTTCAATGTATGACTTGAATGGTGTGTCAAAAAGATAGAGAATTTTCAAGCAAAAATAGATAAACATAATACATGATATGATAAATATGCTTTGTCCAGCCTCATTCAGAAAATATGCATCACATTGCTATTCGAGGAATTTTTTTGGTGTGTAGTTTTACGAGTAACCTTAATCCATTAGATAGACACTAAAAACGTTTGGTATAAAAGCCATTTAAAAATTTTAGAATATGGAACAAAAATTGAGGATGTTTTGAGGATGTCTTACGTTGACAAACAAAAGAAAGTATAAAAAAGTTGTATGATCTATCATATTAAACAGCACATAAAAGTTTCCTAGAATAGCTATTGGTAAAATTGATGATAATAATGATGACTGTATTGTATTAGCTGTGTCTTTTATCGCCTGTGCCTATTATCTTTACTCATTACTAAGAATAACAAAGTCACTCAAAAGAATAGTATCTTGCCTTTTTGATAGGTTATTGATTTATGCAAAGTTGGAATCCTATATTTTTACACTCAAAGTATTTTATTTACAATTGCTAGTTACCTGTAAGGTAGCTTTTATCTGTTAATTATTAACTAATTAGTAAGAAATCACTTAATAATTGTTAAAATTATTAACTGAAATGCTTATTATTTGATCCATAGATTGATTTGATGTAGCAATTTAACTATTAAATTAAATGTAAATTATGTATCCTGAATCTATCAAATTTTAAGAAAGACTAAAAGAGTTTGTTTATTGACTGTTACATTGCTAATTATTGTCAAGCACATAATTATCTTAACAAATTTAGCATTTAGTTAAATCTGTAGTAATGCATTATTTACATTTTAATACTTAACATACTTCAATCAATTTACAATTTTAAGGACTCTCTAAGCTATATCCATCATTGCATTATAAGCAGTGAGAGCTATCGAAATCTTTACATTTCGAGCAATTACTAATTTAGCATTATTCACATTTTAATGTTAAAGGGTTAAATACTTAATTTTATTGACAATTTTAATAGCATAAGCTATCGCTAGGGTTAAGAAAATAATTATTTTAGCATTGATCACATAAAAGTCCATCCCCAACAGTACACTGAGAGCAATTTTTAGCTTAGCATGAACATTAGTTATTAGCACTCAAATAGTTTATTTAACAAGTTAAGCATAACGAACCATCACTTTCAGAACATTTAATGCAATTTTAAGCTGAGCATTAGCAAATTTTATTAGTTTAATCTAGGGTATACCCTTACTAGCATTTAATACATTTATTTGTTGGTTAGTCGAATTGAATACAATTTTGTGTTTATATCTAGCAAATTGTATTAGTGGAATTAGGTAAATACCCAGAAGAACACTTTTAGCAAATAGTTCCATATTAAACACTACATTATAAGCAATTTTAAACTGAGCAATTGCATGTATTATTTGTAGAGTCATAATTAAATCCTGAATTGCATTATGTGCAAACGCCACTTGAATTAATAGTTTAACAGTTTTTGATAGATGGGCTGCATAGATTTTTATTAACCATGTCTAAATCATAGTAAGGAAAACAAGAATCGCATATTAATCCTGATTAAGTGTTGCAACTTTAGCAATTTTCAATAGCACAATTACATGTATTATTTTATTGGTTATATGAATAATCCTAAACACAAGTTTTGCATGAACCATCGAGATTGTAATCAAAGCAATTTTAAATAGGCTTTATACATTAAGTATTATTAAATAAATTTAAATAATTAGAACCACATTAGTCACACTTAGTGCCATCTTATGAATTACACAAGCTGCAGTTTTTTACGGAACACATGCAAATATTATTAGTTTGATCTAATTAGTATCCATTTGTGCATTAATTACATATTCCACTTGAGTTAATTAGTACACAGTTACTAATTGAAGAAATACATGATAAGCTATTTTAGCTTTTATTATAATAAGCATTACAATTTACACATTTATTTCCATCACTTTAATCGCATTATTAGCAATATTGTACATTACAGGAGCAAGAATTATTATTTAACAGATAGTTTTAAATGCATTTAGTACAGTTGTTATTTGAATCAATAGTTAGGCAATTTGCTATAATTGGTATACATTAACTCTTACTTTGATTTTAAGTGTAGTATTATTAACAAACATCACATTTTGTAACATCTGTTAAATTGTTAGTTTGGCAGAAAGGAATATTCGATTAACAAAGACCTATTGTGGGATTTACTTAATATCCGTTTTTGCAAACTGAGCATTAGTTTCCATTTAGAGGATTGCAAGAAGCGCAATTGGGTAAATTACATTAACATTGAGAATTACCAACAGCTTTGTACCCAGTTACACATTAATTGCATATTTAACCATTAAATGAATTACAACTAGCACAATTTTAAACTCCACAGAGACATGTTTATGTAGCAGAATCATAAGTATAACCTGTATAACAGTTATTAGCTTGACATTTTGTTCCATCTTATGGCTTACAAGACATACACCCTAATAATTAACAGCTACAAGTTTTTTGAGTGCTATTATAAGTATATCCTTAATAGCATTATAAACAAATACTACCATCATTGCTATCACATATTTAGCAGCTAATTGATTACTTACAAAGACACTAATTATTTTAGAGAATGTAGTTTAAATTGCAAGATTAACAAATATTGCTGAAAACGGAACATTTAGCACAATTACTAACTTAACAAGTCTCACATTTTGTAACATCTGCTGATAAATAGTATCCTTGGCTACATGTTGAGCATGAGCCTATTTGATAAAATGAAAAATATTTTTGATATTTTATTTTTTTTCACATTAGAATTTTATTTATTTATTGAGAAAATTTCATAAAATTATCATTAGAACTAATAAATTTTGTAATAAAAAATTAATTCTTAAAATTTTTAAAAAAGAATTAAACATTTTTTATTAAGAGAAGAGGATTTTGAAGTAAACTGAACGAAATAAAAGAAGATGAAAAATCCTTTATGCTAAACACTCACATTTGAAAAATATTATTTAAACAAGTAAGTGTAAGCAAAATTCATTTTAAAAAAAATAAACCCAGTAGATATGAATAATAATTAAAAGCTATTTGATTAGAGTAAAGAAGTTTAAGAGTATCATTAAAAAATTGGATACATTATACTGGATCAATAAATTATCAAAATAAATACAAATAAAATTTCTTATTTAATTATTTGGGTTTTTTTTAAGAAATATATATCTCTTAATATATAAGATTCAACTATTTTTATTAAATTAAGGTTCATCGAAATGAAATGAAATTAGATTTTCAATTTGAATAAAATTTATAAATTTTACCTGACCCATTACATTTACTACAATTTTGTGCACTACACACAGCACAATTTTTATAATTGCTTGAAGTTATGTAGTAGTTTTAATCTCTTTTACAATAAATACATGAATTGACAGTACAGTAATCGCAGTTAGCAGAACAAATAGGCTGGCATGTTTAAGACTTAGCATCAAAATAGTAGTTTGTGGGACAGCTTCCAGTGTAAGTGCACTATGTCTAAGACCCAGTAATAGAATAACCAGGTTGACATTAAAAACATTTATTCTGGCTGTTTAGGCACCCAACACAATAACTATCTGGGCACCCACATTTAGCTAATTTATAATTTTACCAATCATAAATTAAAATACTTACAGTTATTCCACATCTATAGACACCTGGATCGACTAAGCCGTCACAGGAAGTCCATTAATTTGTTTTATATGAAGTTTATATGTAGCATTTATTTGTATAGTTTATACATGAACTCGAAACATAACTGTATATTTAATCTAATTTAAGTAAATAAAATGAGAATTTTCTACTATTTGAAAGTATTCAAATGATTATTTTAAATATTTACTTGATGGACATGGTTTGAGTGGTGTACAGACGTTATTAGAACTCATAGAATATCCATATATACAATTGTTACAAAGAGAAACAGAATTGTCTATTGAATTAGTACAAGTATCACAAGATGCTTAACAAGCACTAAATGTTTACTCACAAACTCTCTATCCACTTGGAAGAGAAGTTATTTAAAAGCCAGGAAAGCATTTTTAACAATTAGTACTATCGGTACACACTTAGCAGTTTTATACACAATTTGCCCATAGTCTTATTTATGCTATTCCCATCAAATTTTAAGACTATGTTGAGCTGAGTTACTATTACTAAAATTACAAAATTATACTATTTGAATTTAATTTCTACTTGTAAAGAAGAGATACAATGTAAGTTTATTTATTAGAATCAAATGTTGGACAATTCACATTATAATTAATCCCAAATTAACCAACTTCCCTAGTTGAACTAATAGTCTAACTTAAAACAGTATTTACCCCATCTATCATACTTATTTAGAGCTAACTTTAGTCCAAAGTATAAACAATATCAACTCCTATAATTGAATAAGGTTACGTAATTTACTGTTCTAATTTAAATCCATTTGGATAAGATGCAGGACTCAAGCTTAAAAGAGATATATTACCATTTGTATCTGACCTAGTACATGATAGTGAACATTGGCTACCGCTAACGAAAGGAGTACCCAAAGTACTCCATCCACTTGAAAATAAGCCATCACAATCAATACTCTGCTAAGTATAATTAACATCATACAATACCTCTAATCCTAATTTGTATATAAGTTATTTCAAAAATAAGTAAATTAATGTTGAAAAATTTAAAATAATTTACCATTTAAGATTTTTATAAAAAACTAGGTTATAGTTAGAATTGGAAAAATTAATCTTTTCAAAGTATTTCGCTAAATTTTTGTTCTCATTTTTAAAAATCTCAAGAATTTTCTTTTTACAAGAATTCTTTGTTTTCTTAATTAGCTATTTAGTTTGTTATAAAAATTGAATTATTTACCAATTAGTAGAAATTAACCAATTCATTATCATTGTCAAAATAAATAAAATTAAAAAGTCTTAATTCATTAATAAATTTGAACAAATAAATAAGAATTTACGGTAGAAATTTAAATAAACTATAACCAATAGAAAACCTATTTATTTTGATGTATTTAAATTTATAAATTAAGATACCCTCTTATTATATTTGTATAAAGATTATACTTATTTGGTGTGGCCTAGCTAAATTAATTACCTTCAGAAAAAAATTAATATTATTAATTTTAAATATAATTCAATGTAATTTTCTTGAGAAGAAAAAGAGGATAAATGTAAACAATAACAAATACTTATACAAATAATTTTTTAATAAAAATTCATTAAAAGCTTAATAAATATTAACCCATATGAAATGGTTTTATAATGAGTCAATTCAAAACAAGACGTTAAAGATAAAAATATTTAAAAATAATAAAGAAAAAGGATTGATGTAATAAAAAGTAAATTATTTAAAATCTTATTGAATTTACAAAAAAGTTATTAATTAAAAAAATTTTTGTAAAAACAATCAAAACTAATTAAATTGTATTATTTATAAATATTATAATAGAAAAATCGGAATCAAAAATATTCTTAAAAGCAATTTAATAAAATTAATATTTCAATTAATTTTGACATTCTTTTAATCTTAAATTGTGAAAATATACAAATATAAACCAGTAAAATAATTTAAGCAAATTTATGGGTTAAAATAATTTTTTTTATTTTTTATTATCTTATGAAACTAAAGGAAGAGACAATATTTTGCTTTGATAATTTTTGAAATATTTAATTTTATTAAAAGCAAAAATCGATAGAAGTTTTTGATATTCTAGATATTTTTATTTAGAGGTGCAAAATGAAATTTAATTTTGTATAAATCAAAATAAAGTTTAATTGTTCAAAAAAGAAAGAATATTTAGATGTTTTAAATAGATTCTTGTATTTATTTTTATTGGATTTAATAAGAGAAGAAACATGAGGATTCTTCAAAGAATAATTTTTATTATGTATTAAATATTTATTAATTAATTTATGAGATTATAATTATTCTTAGGATTTTTAATTATTTTGATAAGAGGTAAATATCATGTTTGTGGATATCAGAAACTTACTAGACTAAAAATAAATAAATATAAAATGAATACTTATTATTTTATTAAAATATATAGCTTAAAAATAAATTAATACAGTAAAAAAATCTTACATAATTTTTATTAAATGCACTTTTTTACAACTTTTAGATAAGAAAAGTATAATTTTGAGAGCTATTAAAATAATACTTTCACCATTAATAAAAATAACTATGCGTTTAAAAGAAAAATTGTATTATTTAAATTTAAAACAAAAATATTAGCAAAACTTCATTTTTTATATGAGATATAATTTATAAAAATAACATGTATGAATAGTTTACAGTTTTTAGATATTAATGTCAGCATTTATTAGATATTTTCATAAATTTTACCTTAATACTGGCAAATCTTCTATTTTGGATAAATTTACTATAAAAAATGTTTGGTTTTTACTTTATTAATACATGGATAATATTAAGAATATTTTCTTTATGCTGCAATTAATTACTTTACTTTTAAATCCTTTCAAAAAGTAACTAAATTTGTTTTGAATAATTCATATTTTCATCACAAAAATTCAGTGAGATAATATTTCAGAAATTAATATCAACTATTTAGAAATCAAGCAAAACCATAAAATATTACTCTAATCATTAAGATAGGAGTTTTTATACATCACATTTATTTGATTAAAAATTTAAGATAACAAATTTGCTCAAAAAATAACAGTAAATTAAACCATTTGGAAAAAGGAATTAAAGCAAAGTGGCGAGCTAAAATTTATTATAGGATAGCATTGAAATTTATATAAAATGAGTGTTTAGTAGGATAGGCTTAAGGTAAATTCATATGTTTTTTGTTTGAAAATTATCATTTAGATTAAACATTTTAAATGTTATTTTGAATCACTTTACTTATTAAATTATGATTATAATTAGTAAATAATTGAAATTTTAAAAACTCCTTCCTCCAATAGAGCTGATGTATAAATAAGTTTCTTGCAGTAAGAGACAAATCATATAGGTCTATTCAAATAATACAAAGAAGAAGATGGAGATGATGAACTTTAGAGGCTTTGCTGTATGTATATGAAGTATGAATATTAATCGAGAGATTAAACTGTATTCAATATAGGTACTGATTGCTTTAATTATGCTCGAGCATTAAATTTTTGAGCTTTTATTATTCTTATCAGCATCTGAATTATAAAAATTATATTTTAATAGATGATTTTGGCACTAAATTCTACATCATATTATCTGGAAAAGTTGGGGTGTATATTCGCATGCCTAAACAAAAAAGGTTAGAACTAATTTAAGATAACTAAAATTAACCATAGGAGCCAGATCCTTTGCAAATGGTTAAAGAATTAAGAATGGGAGATTCGTTTGGAGAGCTGGCACTTCTTAAAAATAGCAAAAGATTAGCTACTATCATATGCAAGGAGGATTGCCATTTTGGTGTTATAGATAAAAAAATATTCAACTTAGCCCTTAAAGAGAAGGAAGAAGAAAAACTAAATATTTAAATGAGATTCTTAGCTAATTCTCCTTTGTTCAGTAGACTACCAAAAAATACTATAAAGCATCTTCATATGAATGCATTTTATGTTTAGTACTAAAAAAATCAACCTGTATACTTAGAAGGACAAAGCTCGAATTCTTGCTTTGTAATCAAAAGTGGAGAGTTTACTGTAACAATTTTATAACATTTCCATAGTCTTTAAAACAAAAAATATTATTTTTTTAATGAAAGTTTAAAATTTGACAATATATGTATTTTAAATTAATATGAAGATTTTATTTTTTATGAAATTAGATCTACAAAACTATTTAGCATGTTAAGAAGACTCATGAAAAAAAAAACTAATATTTGACAGGTGGAGAGCAAAAGAATTTAGATATCAAAGTAATTTATTTTTTATTCAAATGTTAAACAACAATTTAAAATTTATTTAAAAAATGAATTTTAAAGATAAGTGTTTTGGGTAGAGGTGAGCTTTTTGGTGAAATTGAACTTATATAAGGAGATCTACGTTGCACTAGTGCATATTGCTCTAGCTTAGAAGGAGGAGAATTAATGATTATCAATAGGACAGATTTAGAAAGCAAAGTTTTATGTGAAGAAGAATATATGCAGCAGTTCTAAAATTATATCAAAATGAAAAAGGAATAGCTCAAAAAGAGAATTGAGGGGATTAAAAATTAATTATAAAAGTATTAAACTTACAGGTTTATGACAAGTGCATTGAAAATTCATGAAGTAGATGTTTGTGAGAAAATAAAAAACAAAGAGCTAAATTATTCAATTGATGTTTTAGATGATATCATTCAAAGCTAAACTGATTAGAATGACGATGACGAAGTAGGAATTTTGTCAGCTTAAAAATCTTCTAAATAAAAGTAGCTGTAACAACTTTAGAGATATAAATCGAAATCTAAATCTTCAACTAACATTTTGAGTAATATAAATATAAAATTTTAGAATAACTAGAGTCAAACGAGTTTATAGAACTTTGCTTCAATTAATGACTTGGCTAATTAGGAAGAAAATGCACAGTTTAAATAATAAAATTCACAATAATAGATTACATAGCCTTCTTCACAAGAAAAGCTAAATACAAACAGCTCTCAGTAAATAATCAGCTCTGCTACTCTTGAAGATAAGAAAATAAACGAAGTAACTGCACATATTACTAAAAATTCTAAGGAACAATTTATGAATAAGTGGTTTAAAAATGGAGAAGGAGAAGAAGGTCAATAAGAGAATGAAAATAAATCAAAAAAATAAAAATTATTGAGAGTAGAGCTAAATTCTTACACTGAATTAAAAAATAGCATTAGAAAAAAGACAGCAATTGCTCTTAGCAAACAGTATCGCCTTCCTTATGAAAAATTTATGTATGCAGGAAGCATGTATGACATCAGTTAAAGCGAAAACTGGATGAAATAATAATAAACACAAGCACAGCAATAACCAGATAACGTAAATAGGAAGACTATATCTTCATTATCAAAATTAAGAGTTTAATCTTAGGCAACTTTAAATAATATCTAAACATGTAGACAGATGAGCTAATGTGATAATTTATAAGTAGAAAATTAATCTTCTGGATCTGTTCATAAAATTAAGAGTTTAGCATGTTTAGATGCTAGATAAAGTCTGCTTAATTTAAAGAAACAATCATCTAAATCAGCGATTAAGGATGATTTTTACCACATAAAAAGTATTTAATAAAACAACCTTCTTGAGGAATAAACTAAAAGCTGCTTATTTAATTCCATTTAAAGAACTCAAAGCAACGTGAGCTTAAAATCTTCGGACAACAAAAATTTAATTAGTGAACAACAAAGAGAAAATAATAACTTTAAATCAGAGTTATTGGACAAACTTTAAGTATTTAAATAACTACAATCATAAGAAAATGCTCCTAATAATTTAGTGAAATAAAGATCAAAAAGTCCAAAAAAAGACTTAGATATAGTTGAAGATGTAAATTTAATGAAGAGCATAGAAGACCATTACAATAACAGTATAACAGAAGAGGGTAGCAAAAAGTACTAATAAAGACTGAAAAACATCTTAAAGCTAGATATTCAGCATGAATCCTCTGATAATTCCAGGATTAGCACTTCAAATCTGAATACTCCTAAACTAATTTAAAGCAAAAAGGCAAGTTAATCATCCCTTTTTAATATGAGCTCTTCAACAAATTTAAAATCTTAATCAAATATTGACAATAAGTCCAACATTAACTGCGTTCCTTTAAAGAATGCTGAAATTATTTTTGATAAATAAGGTAAAAAATAATAAAAAAAGCAGCATCTAAGACTTCATGAAAATAAAGACTCACCTCTCAAGCTTTAATTTTCATAATCTACAAGGCCTACTACAATGACAGCAAGTTATTTCTAATCAAAAAAATTTGAAGAAGATTAAAACTAACTCCCCTACTGGGTATAGCCACTTAGCACATAGACAAGTGATTAATAAACCAAAAATTTACTAACTGATTTAAATAACTAGTCTCTATCTTAAACATAATCGCCTTAAAGCTAAAAATAAAAATCTTTTAAAATCCAATTATCTTCATACTTTAAACCTAAAAATATAAAAAGTGAATATGGAGAAGATTTAGAAAAAGAAATATCTTTAATTGATAAGCAATAATCGAAGGAATAAAACTAATTAACCTTATCTAATTATAAGTAAAAATCCTTAGTTTTAAAAAACAACTCCTCTGCTCATGAGATGAATTAAATTATTTCTATTAAATCTGTAAATAATTTATCTGACTTAAATAACCGAGCAATTACTTCAGAGAGGCAATTTAGATAATCAAAATAAACAAACGGAAGTAGCAGCTAAAATATATTTTATAAAACCTTTCATTAGAATACAAAATTACTTAAAAGCATAGCTCCTTATAATAACAAAAAATAAATTTAAGATTAACCAGCAATTTACAAATTTCAATAAGATTCTCCTTTAAAAATTTAAAAATATTAATAACTACTACATCCATAATAACAACAATATAAATTACTAAATTAAATTCTTTCTACTCCAAAACTTACTAACAACTCCTGAAATGAAAAAAATAAATATAAGGTGTGTTAAAATAATTAAATATTTAATTAATTTTTAAGTTATTTATCTTAAAGATATTTTATAAATAAATATATAAAAAGAATTTTAAAATAATTAAATATTCAATTTATTTTACTATTAGTCATGTTTGAAATGTATTATTTTAATACCCTAACTATACTATTTACTTAGGTTATGTAATCAAAATTTTCTTCAAATTCTTAATCTTTCTTTTACTTAAAAATATTAAATAATAATAATTTTAATTTTTTTAAGATTATAAATAATAAAAAAATATTTTTTTCTTATGAATTTTAAATAATAATTTTATTAGTTACTTTGTTACTTTAAGTTATAACATTAATAGTTACTAAAATTTGATCAAAACATAGATAATAAATAGATTTTTATGATCCAATGAATATTTATATTAAATTATTTGAGTTAATAAATCTTTAGCTATTATAAAGAGAAAAGCATGCTGAAGAGCAAATACATTATTTTGAGTTCTATTCTCATCCAATCATATATTGTTTAAGGTTCTTGGCCATAAATGATTCCCATAATTTCTACACTTTCATATTTTAGCTGCGAATAAATGTAAGAATCTTAAAATGAAAAGGGAATTATGATTCTAAAAAAATAGTCATCAAACATATCTTAGATCACAATTTTAGGATGGTATAGACTTATAGGAAAATCTAATTAAAATTACTTGTTAGCTCAATCAAGAAATAATTTTGCTCAAAATGTAATTAGGATAGTTTATAATCCAGTAAAAATGTAAATTTATTGCTCCATTTTTGATGTAGATTTAAGCCCTTAAGATATATCATATGAATTAAAAAAATATTTATAAGATTAATGGTTTTTTATTAGGATAGGAATGAACTTATAAGATAAGATTATGAATCAAAGCTATGTATACTATACAATAATATATGAAACCAAAAGTTACATTACTCAAAGCCTAATTAAAACTTCATAATTTAATGTATTTGATAATAATAATTTTGAGTATTTCTATGGATCCACTAGCTATTATCCATATAGTAGATCATGTGCTGTAACTAAATAAGTAAATTTATATATCGAAATAAAAATTTTACATCATAAATTCTTAACAAATTTATTTAATTGAAAATATAGATTTTGGCTTTCTTAGGGTTTTCAAATGATTCTAGTTAAG
>JH720141.1:0-108699 GCA_000231845.2 Tetrahymena malaccensis 436 | reverse complement strand
AAATAAAAATTTTACATCATAAATTCTTAACAAATTTATTTAATTGAAAATATAGATTTTGGCTTTCTTAGGGTTTTCAAATGATTCTAGTTAAGGGCCATTTTTAGAAATGTCTAAGTTTGAAATGTTTATATTGCCCAAGCTATATTTACATTTTGATTTTTTGATGGCATCTTCAAGTGTTCTATACAATTTAAGTGACAATTTTAAAATGTGCTAATAATCTATTGAGGGGAATTAAAGTGGAATTTAATTTCCTTATTATGATTTCAAGTATTATAGTGCTTTTTATTTACACAGATTAATAGATTTTCATGAATCATAAGGATTTATACTAAAATTTGATTTGCAAATCAACAGTTTTGATTTAGCTTAGGAAGATGTAATATTAAGCATCTTTACAGGAAAATTTGATGATTAAACTTAAAAAAATATTTTTAATAATTGGTATATAATATCAATAGCTAATTAATCTACTAACATGGCAGATTTTTTTTTTGATGAAAATTAAAATATTCATTAAGGATTTTATTTTGTATATGAACTAAATAGGTGGTATAAAATAATAGTTATTATCCAAATTTAATTTAACTAAATAATTAGATTTTTTTATATTGATGGAATTCTAAAATCTACCTACTCTTTTAATTATAAATTTATACCTAAATAAGCCAATCTTGCGTTTATGAATGTAGCAAACTCTAATAACATGTCTACCTAAAAAAAGATTCTTATAGGTTCTTGGAAGGTTTTTTTAGGAGGATTTATTTAATAAAGTGATGATTGTATTCTAAAAATAGATGATTAAGAATGTCTTTAGTGTGCTAACTCTTCTGATTATTTAGAAGAAGGAAAAAACTATTCTTGTAAATCTAGTTGCAATTTTCCATTTTAGATTTTAGATTAGACTAAGACTTGTTCTTTTATTCCAAATTAAGGGCTTTGCAATTAAATAACTGGATCAGATAGGTTTTTCTCAGATAAATGCAGTTGTCCAAAAGGTTAATATTTAGATAAAAAACAAAACATATGTCTTAATTGCCTTTAATACTGTACTACCTGTGAAAATGCTTATTCTTGTGATGTAAATAACAGTTTTGGTTATGATGGTAAAACTTATTTTTTATCAAATATTTATAGACTAATTAATAATTTCTTAAAAATTAGGATAATGTGATAAAAATAGCTTTAATAATGGAATATAATGTGTATCAAAATTTTTAAAAATAGTTAATCGCTTAAACAAAACATTTTAAATAAATCTTAAAAATATTTAATGTTAAATAAATTCATAATATCCTGAAAAGTTTTATTAAATATAAGATGATGCACTAAAATTAGGACACAGTTCATATTCATTTTTTTTCTCTCTAAACTTTAATTTATAAATATCAAATTTTTAAATTGATGATGTTTATACTATTTGTTATCTAAAAAATAATAATCAACATATATTTTCCATAATTTCTAAAGTCAATAGTCAAAATTAATTAGAACTTTAAATTATTAATTCAGATTAATCAATTCTATTGAAAGCACACATAGAAGCATAGACTGATATTTGGATTGGATTTTATTATGATTATTTAGGAATAAATTTATTAGTTAAATACTTAAATTAGCAAAATTCTTTTTATTCTTCTGATATCAAAAACATCATCAAATATAATTTAGAAAATCCTTACTTAGTTTTTGGAATTTAATCTCCATTGTATCTTGATAAATTTCCCTTATGTGGAAATATTGGCACAAATAATTGGATAATAAAGGGAGATTTAAGTATGCGATCTTTTATGGGTACTCTCTTTAATTTTTCAGAAGATGATTTAATAAGTATTGTTGTATTTAATTTTTTGGATTATAAAGATAATTTTTAGAAAAACGATTCTTTTATTGTTAACAAAATTGACCCTTAGATTAACTTTTCAGTTTTACCCTTTTAATTAACAGGAGATTTCTAATTCAATTATCTTAAAGGATTTTAGTTTAAATCTAATAGAGGAATAGTTAATTTAAATAAAAAGTTAAATTAGGTTCCATTTGTAATTAAATTGTCAATAACTGCAAACGATTTTTATCCTTGCATTTAATACAATTATTAAATATTTTCATTGATCAGTCAAATGAATTTAGTATTTAGTGTAGGATTAAAGTCAAATTATCTAGATTATTATTATTATTTAGAAATTTGTTCTTCAGATAATAATTGCAAAAAATCAAATAATGTTAAATTTAATCATTAAAATCCTAATATTTTAAGTAATGCTACTTTCTTTAAATAGACTTTTGGGAGGAGGAGGGTTATAGATATCTTTAAATTTAGAAATATAATCAAGCAAAGGTGACAGACATAGCTATTGAACTATATTTAATACACTAATTAATATGTTCTCAGACACCTATTTCCAATCTTCAATATATTTCAAGATATATATTCTCCCTTCTCCATTTATTAATTTTATATAATTTTCTTTAAATGTTATATTTAAACTTATTTTTTGTTATAAAATAGTAATAAAAGTGCAATATTTAAAATATTCAGATCAACTTACCCTAATTAGGTTTAGTATTATACTAAATTATGTTTAAGACGAATTTGACTTAGAAATCCCTCAAGAGTTATTTGTTATTCCTCCCCAATTCTACGATATTTTGTTAGGAGGAATATTTATAGGATAAAGTGATCCAATTATTTATTATAGTAGATTAGAAGTATATACAGGTGGATTCTATTATGTTGCTTATGATAATTAAGATCCATGCTTTGTTTACATAAATAGATAGAATATGACTTGTATTTTACCAAAATAAGGATACGCTTTAAATAAAGACGGAGTTATTGTCTTATCTACTGACTGTAACTAAAATATTTAGCAAAATCAACCTTTGTATTTCTATAATAAATACACTATGATGTGTTAGAATTCAGGGATAGTTTTACCTAATTGCAGAAATTTAAATATATTTAATTTAACTTGTATTGAATGCACTGACAGTTAAATGGATTTATCAAAGAACTGTTCTTGTCCTGATGGAATGTATTTGGATTAGTTTTCACTTACTTGTTAAAGTAATTTATTTTAATTTCTTAATATTTTGTAAATAATTTGGAAAATAATCATTCATTTTAAATAATTCAAATGAAATTTTTATTTAAAAAAGGATGCTCTGCTATTTGTAAAACTTGCTCAGATTAAAATAATTGTTTGGAATGCAAATGGTAAAATCAAATTCCTCCATTATGTAATTGTGTTTAGCAAAATTATTACTTAGATACTAATTTAAATTGTTAAAGTAACAATTTTTTTTTTTTTTTTTAGAAAAATTGAAAAATTTAAGATTTAAATTTATATTAATTTTTTTAAAAGAATGTAGCTTGTAATGTAATTCATGCACTTAAAACTAATTTTATTGCCTAACTTGTAGTTAAGGAAGAGTTAACCCCCCATAGTGTTATTGTAATCCTGATTTATATTAAAATAGTATTTCTGATTCAATTATAAACCCATGTTTACCTAAAAATTGTCCTTTTAAGTGCTTAGTTTGTGATCCAAATAACTAATGCGTTTAATGTAGGGGAGATAGAATTTTCCCTCCTTATTGTGTATGCAGCCAAAATTACTATGATGATTCTGTAAATCAAAAAGAATTTTGTTAAAAATGTAATGAGGGTTATTATTTTGATGAATAGTTATAAAAATGCATAAAATTTTAAGTTTAATTTGTTGGAATGTATTATTATATTGAAGCTTGGTTCGAAATTTAATTTTCAAGCAATTTATATCAGATCATAATTTACTTTGGTTAAGAAATAAATTAATTAGAGAATATTATCAATTAGAGGCATATTGATAATTTATTTGAATTACACGTAAGTCATGTTAATTCAACATATTTTTAGTTTCTCAATTTCACAGTTTCATAGAATAATTAATAATTAACTTTATTCTTTGAGTTGATCTAAAACATTTAGTAAACTACTGCGTACTTTTTGTTTAAATAGACTAAAGTCTTTTATAATCGTTAATATGGATATGTGCTTCATCCAGTTTATAGCTATTAGCCATATTCATTTAGTATTGGTCCTTATTTTTTAGAAACCACTAAAACACTTTTTTTTGGAGATATTCCAACAAATTGATAAATAGATAGCATAATAAGTTAATTTCAGATACTTTTTTATATTTTAAACTCTATTCAGCCTACTTCTATGTTTATCCTTTTAAATATTCAAATTCCCTCAAACTTGTACTAATTTTTATAACAATTTGCAAAACGTGTTTATAGGAATGTTCCTGAAAAGTAATTTGATATAATTTAAAATCAATATAACTTATTTTGGTTTGAATTAAATGATGAAGTTTCATCAGCTTAGTAAGATAAGTTAAAAAATTTTGGATTTAGTGATTCAATATTAGTAAATTGTTAGATGATTCTCTTGAAATATGTTTTTATTTTCTTTTTAATATTTATTATTAAATGTTTGTTGATTAAGTTTAAAATATAAAGAATGAAAACACTTTTAGATATTTTGATCAAAAGAATAAGCATAGAAAACGAAGTAAATCTTTTAATGCTAACTCTTTCTATTTGCATTTAGTTTTAGGAAGTAGATTCTTCTAAGTATTTTTAGAGATGGGGTTTCTATACAGCAACTTTTATGACAATATTTTTTTTATACTCAAATTATTGGTTCTATTCTACTTACAACTCTGATTATTTTAAGAAAAATAAAAATAAATTAGTAATATTTTACTTTTCGTTAAAAAATGATAAAAAATAAAGTTATTTAGCTAAAAATATATACTTTTTATACTAAGTAAAGAAAATCTTAATTATCCTCTCTATAATTATTTTAGAAAAATACCCTAAACATATTTGTATTTTATCATGTATCCTAAACATATTAACAGCTTTTTTGACTGGATATTTAAGACCGTTTTAATACTTATGTATAACTGTTATCAAAGTAATTGGAGATATCTTATTATCAACTACATGGATATTGATGATTTTGATTATAAATTTTAACTATAAAATTTCTTCAAATGTAGTTTTAGATAGTAGCGATGTTAATTATTATTTGATCTTAGGATACTTAGCTTCAATAGTTTTAACAGCTTTTAATGGTATTTTTTTTATAAAATTGATTCTTGAAACAGCTATAATCCCCATATTTGAGAAGATCTAAGCTAATTAGTAAAAAAAATAAATAGAATAGATAATGTATGCTTGAAATACCATGGGATGTGTTCTTTAGCATTAAATTAATTTAAATATAATCTTCTTAAAACTCTTACTTCATCAGAATTTCAAATATTTTCATGAAATATTTAATTTCTTATAATATATAAAAGTAATTTAGTAAATTAAATAATTTAATTAATATTTAACATTTATATTTAGCTTAAATTAAAAGCCATTTTCTATGTATTTAATTTTCAAATTGTTTAATTTAAAAATAATTCAAACAAGGATAATTCATTAAAATTTATCATAAATTTGATTGAAATATTAATTAATATCTGAAATTTAATAAGCAACTAAAAAGTTAGTAAATTTGAAGTCTTTACTTAAAAAGTATTTTTGAGCTTGTGGTTTTTTAATAGAAATTCTGAAATAAAATTTTGCATTGCAAGATTTTGTGATAATTAATTCTCATATTAAAGCGAATAATGAAATAAATTAGATATGTGTGGTTTGCTTTTATTTTTAATTAACTACCATTTATTATGATGAACCTTTTTAATATTTAATGTACAGGTATTGTATATAAAAATCATATAAATTATTAATTATATTGTTTATTATTTTTTTGAGATTAATTTTTTTGGTAATTAAATTAGATATATAATAATTATTCTTTTACATAATAACAAATTTAAGGTAAAAAGTCAATTAATTTATATCTTTTCGAATTTACAAATATAATGACAAACAAATATATTATTTTGAGCATTATTCTAATCAAAACATATATTGTCAAATGTTCTTGTCCATCTATGATACCTATTCTTAAAACTCTAACATATTTTAGTTGTGAATAAATGCAGTCTTCTCAATATGAGAAAGGTGTTTCAATTCTATAAGATTAAAAGACCAATTTATTTTCAATTACTACTGTAGGATGGTACCGTCTAATAGGGAAATTAAATCAAAATTACTTACTAATACAATCAAGAAATAGTGCCACTGATAATATAATTAGAATTGCATATAATCCTGTAAAAATGTAAATCCAGTGCACTATCCTCGATGTAGAATTAAGTCCTTTTAACATAGCAAATCAAGTACAAATATATCTACATGATAAATGGTTTTTTATAAGGATAGGAATAAATTTATAGGATCAGATCAGTAACAAGAGCTATATATATTATACTATTATTTATGAGCAAAATTAATTTATTACTCAAAGTCTTATTTAAACATCTTAATTTACTTCATTCAACAATTAAAACTTTGAGTATTTCTATGGATCCACTAGTTATTATCCTTACAGTAGATCTTGTGCAGCATCTTAATAAGTACATTTATATTATTAATCATATTAACTGAAGATTTCAAATATTTTTCTAAAAACTAAGGTTTTAGCATTTTTAGGATAGGCAAATAATTCCAGCTAAGGTCCTTTTTTAGAAATTTCTTAGTTCGAAATGTTTATGCTACCTAAGTTATTTTTGCATTTCAACTTTTTCATGGCCTCTTCAAATTATTTATATAATTAAAATGAAGATTTTAAATCTTGCATATAAATTCCTTTATTTAAATAATATGCTATTAAATATCCTTATTATAAGTAACAACAAGATAGTATGTTATATTATGACTATATTTTAGATATAAAAGAAGCATAAGGTTTTATAATAGAATTAGATATATAAGTTAGTAACAATAATGGAAATTCATTTCCAGTAGTATTAAAACTTCATTCGATTGGATATGATTTATTTTATTTTATTGGTATTGACTCACTTTCAAATATTTATGATTAATATAAAAATATGGATTAGATAATGTAATTAGGAATGATAAAGCAAATTGAATAAAATAAATGGCATAAAGTAATAGTTTTTCTGTAATTAAAATTTGATTAAATAATAAGATATTTTTACTTAAATGGAAATCTAATATCAACATTATCTTTTAAGTATAATATGAATAGTAAATAATTTACTTTTTATCTAACTAATATGTAAACTTCAGATAGTGAAGAAAGTAGAAGATTGTTATAGTTTAGAAATGCCAAAGTATATTTAGGAGGTTTTGTTTAGTAATGCGATGATTGTATTCTTAAAATAAGTGATTAAGACTGCCTATATTGTGCAAATGAGTCTGACTACTTAGAAGAAGCTCAAAATAGTTCATGCAAATCTAGTTGTAGTAACCCGTTTCAAAATTTAATCGATTCTAAGACTAGAACATGTTCTTTTACTCCTGATTAAGGAATGTGTGATAATGGCTAATACACAGGTAGAGATAGATTCTTCTCAAATGATTGCACTTGTCCAAAAGGGTTATATTATGATTAAATATAATAAAAATGTCTCAACTGCCTCTAATATTGCAATACTTGCAAAAAAGCAGATTCTTGTGAAACCTATATTTCTTAGAGTTATAACGGTAAAATTAATTATTTTATTTCAGATTTATTTAAAAATTAAAAAAAATAGGATAATGTGATAAAAATAGTTTTAATAATGGTATAGAATGTGTTTCGAGTTTTCTAAAAATAGTAAACAAACAAAACTTAAAATTTAAGGTCGATCTTAGTCAAATAACTTGTTCTAAAACAAATAGTTACTCTGAGCTTAATTATTAAATAAAAGATGATGCTCTAAAACTTGGACATAGTTCAAACTCATTTTTTTTCTCTCTAAACTTTAATCTATAAATATAAAATCTTCAATTTAATGATATTTACACAATTTGTTATTTAAAAAATGAGAATGATCATATATTTTCCATAATTTCTTATGTTAACGATTAACAGAATTTAGAGATCTAATTTATTGATTCTTCTAAATAAATATTATTGAAAGCACCTATAGAATCTAATAATTTTATTTGGATTGGATTTTACTATGATTAATATGGTATAAATTTACTTGTTAAATAGTAAAATGAGCAAATATCTTTCTATTCCTCAGATATCAAAAATATTATCAAATAAAATTTAGACAGTCCAATAATAGTTTTTGGTATTCAATCACCATTGTACTCTAACACCTATCCCTTATGTGGATATATAAGCTCAAATAACTGGATTGTAAAAGGTAATATTTTTTACATATTTTAAAATATTTTATCATTTTTTGTTTGTAAATATTTAGGAGATTCAAGTATGAGGTCTTTCCCAAATGTTTTGTTAAATTTTTCTTAAGAAGACTTGAAAATAACTGTGGATTTTTACTTTTTTTATTATTCAGAATAATTTTAAAGCAATTAAAATTTAATAGTTAATAAAATTGACTCTTCAATTACTTTGAAGATGCAATAACCCTCTTCAACAGGAGCTTACTCCTTTGATTAAACTAAAGGAATTTAGTTTGGAATTATTTAAGCAATAATCGATTCAGATAATAAGTTAAACTAATTTCCTTTTGTTATTAAGATAACATTCGCTATTTTTGAATAGTTAGAGTGTTTTGGGAGAATTGAATAACTACTTTAATTAAATAATAATAATGATATGCTATTTTAATTCAAATTAAGATCTAAATATTTAGATTAAAAATATTACTTAGAAGTTTGCTCTTTTGATTAAATTTGTAAAAAATTCAAAAAACCAAAAATAAATTCGTCATCCCCTAATTTATTAAGTAAAATATTTTTTAGAACCAATTTTATGATATAATTCTTTTTTTTTGTATAAAAAATACTTCATTATTATTTTTGAAAATTGTTTGTTTTTTTAAGCAATATGTTTTATTAAAAAAGTAATTAAATTTGAATATTTGAATTATTCAGAATAGCTCGCTTTAATAAAATTTAGTATAGTATTAAATTATATTTAGGATGAAACATATTTAGAATTTCCTCAATATAAATTTTTGGCTCCCTTTCAATTTAAAATTGCATTAGGAGGAGATAATTATATAGTGGGTTATAATTTTATCTACTTTACATCACTTTAAATATATTCTGGTGGCTTCTATTATGTAAATTATGATAATTCAGATCCATGCTTCGTTTATTTAAATAGGCAAAATATGAATTGCATTTATCCAAAACAAGGGTATGCTTTAAACAAGTATGGAGTTGTTATTTCAACCACTGACTGTAATCAAGATATCAAACAAAACGAACCTTTGTATTTTTATAATATTTACACAATGATGTGCTAGAATTCAGAAATTATTTTACCTAATTGTAGAAATATAAACATTATTGATTAAAAGTGTACTTAATGTATTGAAAGCTAAATGATTTTATCAAAAAATTGTTAATGTCCAGATGGGATGTTTTTCAATCAAATCTCACAAAGTTGTAAAAGTAATTTTCAGTTTTTTAATAAAAAGATATAAAATAATAATTTAAATTAAGTAATAATTTTTATTTTTCTCATTTAAAAAAAGGATGCTCACCTCTTTGTAAAACTTGTTCAGTTAATAAAGATAATTGCTTAGAATGCAAAAACCCAGATAATATTCCTCCATAGTGTGACTGTACTTAGCATAACTATTTCATAGATAATAA
Source organism: Tetrahymena malaccensis 436 (assembly GCA_000231845.2). Lineage (NCBI taxonomy): Eukaryota > Ciliophora > Oligohymenophorea > Hymenostomatida > Tetrahymenidae > Tetrahymena > Tetrahymena malaccensis. Next base: position 99,000 of record JH720141.1, on the reverse strand, counting down.
TTTGGGCTGTTAAAGTAATCTTAACTATCAAATTTTAATTTCGATATTTCTAATCCATAAAAATTAAAAACAAAAATTAGTATCATATTGGAGAATCTTAATTTCCTCAAAAATCATAATATTTTTCAGATAAGAAGATATTTATATAGTATTTTTAAAAATTAGAATGTAGTTAACAGTGTGAATCATGTATTTAAAATCCATCTTATTGTCTAAGTTGCAGTGATGGAAGAATACACCCTCCATTATGCTACTGCAATCCTGCTTTATATTTAAATAATTACTCCGATCCAATTACAAACTCATGCCAACCAAAGAGATGTCCAAATAAATGTTTAGTTTGTGATCTAAATAATGAATGCATTTTATGCAGGGGAGATAGAATTTTACCTCCTTATTGCTTATGCACTGAAGACTATTATGATGATCCATTGATTGAATAAGAATTTTGCTAAAAATGTTAAAATGGATTCTATTTTGATGATATGTAACAAAAGTGCATTAGCTTTGATACATAATAAATGCAAAAATATTATATTGAAGCTAGTTTTAATACTTAATTTTCAAACGATTAATATCAAATTGTAATTTATTTTGATTAAGAAATAAATTAATTGGAGAACATTATACATCAGAAGGGCATCAATAATTTATTTGATCTGCATATAAGTAAAGTAAATTAAACACATTTTTAGATGGTTAGTTTTATTGTCTCTGAAAATAGTTAAAAACTAACCTTATATATTAAGCTGCTGTAAAATATTTAGCAAACTCCTGCTTTTTTACTCTTTAAAAGAACTTAAATCTTTTAAAATGATGAATTTAAATTTGTCCTCAATCCCATTTATAGCTAAATTCCATATTAGTTTAATATAGGTCCTTACTTTAAGGAAACTACAATGACGATTCTTTTAGGAAATATCCCAGAAAACTAATACATTGTTAGCATAGTAAGCTAGTTATAAATTGTTTTTTATATACTTAACTCAATACAGCCTACTTCAATGTTTATCCTTTTAAATATTTAAATACCACCAAACTTATATTAATTTCTGTAATAATATGCTAAATATGTTTACAGGCATGTTCCTGAAACTTAATCTGATTATACTTAAAATTCTTTTAGCTTATTTGGATTAAATGTAAATAAATATGTTAACTCAGCAAATTAAGAAAAATTAAAAAGACTTGGATTTGGCGATTCTCTATTAGTGAATTGCTAAATGATTCTTTGTAAATATCTACTAATTATCATCTCAATATTACTTATATATTTGTATTAGATTAAGATTAATTAGCAAAAATTATAAAGTGCTTTAGATATTTTGATAAAAAGAATAGGTGTAGAAAATGAAATAAACCTATTAATGCTAACTCTTTCAATTTTAATATAGTTCACATCTGTAAATTAATCTAATTATATATCAAGGTGGAGTTTATACATCACATTGATAATGATTATATTTTTTATATACTCAAACTGCTGGTTCTTTACTAAGTACAACTCAATATATTTTTAAAAAAATAAAAATAAATTAGAATTATTTTTTGAAAGGCTGAAAAATGACAGCTAACAAATATGTTTGTCAAAAAACATATATTTCATGTATGAGGTTAAAAAAATAATAATTATCGTTCTTATTTTTATTTTAGCAGACTACCCATAGATTATTTGTGTATGCTGCAGTATTTTGAATATAATAACAGCATTTATAACTGGTTATCTGAGGCCATATAAGTACTTATTTATATCTGTCATAAAATTAATAGGAGATATTCTGTTATCAACCACCTGGATATTAATGATCTTAATAATAAACTTTAATCACCAACATTCCTCAAATATAGTTTTGGATTCAAGAGATATTGATTATTACTTAATTCTTGGATACTCTGCATCAATAATCTTGACTATATTTAATGGAATTTTTTTAATTAATCTTATGCTTGAGAGTTTTGTAATGCCTATGTTTTCAAAATATAAATAATTTAAATAAAAAAAATAATTTCTAGCTTAAAATAGTTAAAATGATAAATAATCAACAAAAATATGAAATTATTTTGAAAGAAATCACAATTAAAATTAATTAAATTGAATTAAGTTAATGTAATTTATTTCATAACCAAATAAAGAGTATTTTTTAAATATCTTGGTTATTTGAAGATGGTTAAATTAAAAGTTATGAGAGTATAATACAAAATTAACACATAAAAAGATTAAAGAATATTAATCCTGTGATAAAAAAGAATAATACTTATATAGCTTATATTATTTTTTTTAGCTGATACTGCATTTAATTTAAATTATAATAAAATAAAATTTTTTTAACCTAATATCAAATGACATTAGGAGGAGGGGGATAAATATTTTGTATTAATTATATCTACTTAACAATATATATAATTTATTTGATTTTATTTGTAAACAATTAAACTCTATTTATTGATATATAAATACTTAATAATTAATTAGAAAGTTAACAAAAATTTTTATATTAACCATACCGTCATACAAGAAAGATAAATATGAATGACAAACGCATATTTAAATTATAAATTCAGTTTAAATGTATTATCTTATACATTGAAGATTTTAATTTTTAAATGAATGTTAGTAAGTATCTAAAATTATTTATTTATTGTAAATATATACATATTATGAATGACATTTTAAAGGACATTTATTCATAATTTTTAAAAATTAAAATTTTCTCATTAAGAACACTTAAATATTTAGTGTAAATAAGCTAAGAAATAAGGTGATACTGTGTTGCTAATATCTTATTTTTTATATAGGAAACTACAATCATTGATTTATGATTTTTAAGTCTAAGTTTGCTGATTCAAAATATCTCTTGAGTATTCTATCTTAAATTATTGAACAGCTTTTTTTATCAAATGTTTATTAATAGTTTTATTGATATTACTTGAAACACTAATATTCTTATTTAAAGGAGAAATTTATATAAATAAAATTAAATATTTAACTTAAAAGTAAAATTTCTAAATTTCATAAAATTAATTTTAAATATAAATAAACAATTTTAGTTAATTTTGTGGATAAAGAAACAAATTTATTTTTTTAATTAACAAAATATAAATATTAATATTGATTTGATTTTTAAAGTTTTTTTAAATTCAAAAAATAAGTCAATCTTCGTTTTTTGCATTATTTTTAGAATTTGAATTGCAATCAATATTAGGAATTACTATTTAAGAAAAAGAAAAAATTTCTACTTCTTCATATCCTAGATCTGTCTCATTCAATTTTTAATCTTTTTTTTCTTATTAATTTTATTCATAATATTTATCAATGCTTGATAATTCAGGATCAAAATTTTCAATAATTCTATCTTCTTAAGATTGTATAGTATATCTTTTATAAAAGTTATGATTGCTTACTTATTTCTTAGCAATATTAATTTCATCTATTTCACTATATAAGCTATTTAATTGATTATTAGTAATCTAACTAGATTATTTAGTATGAATAATTTCTTTTAGATAAGTTGGAGAGTCTAATTATTTAAATAAAATTTATTAGAATATCTTTTATCAAAGAATTAACTTTAATCATATTTACTGGAAAGGTTTTTGAAAGAGTTATATTGATAAGACGATTTCATCAAAGATGGTGACTAAAACCTATAAAATTTAGATTTTCTATAAACTATCATCCAAAGCTAGATTGCTCTTTAGATAGTTTTTTCAGAATGGATATCAGCTTTTTTTAGGAATTACTTGTAATAATCAGAATTTTTTAACTGATTAGGTACTTTGTCTAGAATAGCTTGCAAGCATTTATCAAGATAGACTTTCAATATAAGTGAAATTAAGTACGCACCATTAAAGTATTAGCATAATAGCAAAATAAAATAAAGAATATAAATTTAGAAATCACTAATACTGCTATTCAGAAAATAGTTTAGTATACTCACTGCCATTAAAAAAATAGTACTATTTTAATCTACTTACTAATACCTTTTCATTTAGTATGGCTAAACTTATATTAACACCATATAATAAATGCCTATTGTCATGAAAATTATTAGGTATTTTGTTTCTAGTTTATTTTTAAATTAAAAGATATTATTTATATTAAAAAAAAAAATATTTTACTTGGCTAAGAAAGGTTGTAGAAATTTTATATTAAAATTATAGTTATTTTTAATGAATATTTTGCATATTCCCAATAAAATCCTCTACTATTATAGTCTTAGTAAATATAACCATATCTTAATCTTATTCTTGCATTATTTAATTATTTTCTTGATTTATAAATTATTGAGAGAATAATTGATGGGTATATTAAACTATAAAATACCAATCCAGGTCCTATCAAAAACATTATAAACTTTATATGCTAACTTGAATAACACTCATAAGTATAATCATCAGCGATATATTTTTTACCATCAAATTCTTTGCAGGATATTTGAGCAATTAATGTTTAAACTATATTAGGTTAAACAAATTAGAACAAAAAGACAAAAGAGCTAATTAAATGAAACTATTTATAAATATAAATATATAAATAATATCGAATAATAGTGTGAAAATATATTTTAAATAAGATAAAACTAAAAATTTTGCTAAAAATATTAAAAAAATTAATGTTTATCAGATATATTAAATTTGTTTACTCTTCTTATAGAAAATTTATTCTTCTTATGGATTAAAATTGCATAAATTATCAATAACACTAAAAAATAGAGGATAGGAGAAATTATCATAATTAAAGACTTCAAGTATAAGTGTGGCATATTTTTTGTAGAAAGTAAAGCTATTTCACAAGCATTTGTTATCACTGTTGAGCTTGATGGAGATCCTATAAAAAAAAAATAATTAGCAATATTATATTGAAAATAATATATTTAATTACCAAACAAATCAGGAATGATTTTAATACTTTAAGGAAGATTTAAAGTATATATTGAAATAATTTGAAAAAGCTATAAATAAGAGGTTAAAGCTTTTATAGCCATATTATCTTCATTATCTTAACTAGATCTAGCTATGCACTATAACTTCATTAATCGCAAATAATATGCTTATATAACCTTTTCAGAGGCACTATGAGAAGAAATAATGTTAAATATGCAATAACTAATAAGAATAATAGATATCAACAAAGTCTATTCGATAGCTGTACTTATTGATCGTTATGTGCAATTTACGCATCCATTTTAGTTATCATATTAAAATTTATTACCCCAAATTTATCCATGTTCATCACAATATTAACAAAGTGGACCAAAATGACCTTCTTTACAATAGCCCTTTTCTTAATTCCCATTACAATTTTCTTTTGTTTGGCACTAATAAATATTATCTGAAAGATTGGCACTCTTCCAATAACCATTATTCAAGGTCATTTTATTTCTGTAGCAATAATTAGCTTATTAAGGGCAGTTTGTGCATGTTAACTCCTCATCTTTATATAAAATAATCATTAGCTTTAAATATGTAAAAAATATTACTTATTGTTGGATCTTGTAAAGAGTAGGTCCCTACTTCACACGGTATGCATTGATATATAGAATTTATTATCCTTATTATTTCTCCAACTTCACATTACCTAAAATTTAAACTGTATTTATCTTAATATGTCAGCTAATTTACTTATTATAAAAAAATATTAATTAATAAAAAAGAAATAAAAAAATTACAAGGCAGTAAAAAGCTATTAGTACTGGCTGTTTGAAAAGAAAATAATCCTTCTGCTTTAAGAAAAATATACTAGTTGCTTAAAGGATTTCCTATAAGTTATATTCCAATTATTTAGAAACCTTAAATTAACTTTATATACTCATTGTAGTATGCTATATATGATCCTACGACTCTTACTTTACTGTCATCCTAAGAAAATAAAGTAAGCTTTATTTAAGATAATTCAATACAAATATCTTAAGTATATTGATTATTATTACAATTTTCTAAATCATAATAAACTATATTATTTTCTTCATCAAATATTTAAAATTAAATGCTTATAAATCCTCCACTTTAAAGATTATTTACTTGAAATATGTTTTATAGTTATCTATCTTTTTATGTATCTAAATTATTTACTTTATGGATAATTCTATTATTTTATCTTGATACCACCTATGCTTTTACATATTATATATATGAACCCCAGTTTTAACTGTGTATGCTAGCTGTGTTTTTAACAAATGTCACATTATTTTGTTAAAAATACTCAGTATTAAACTCCTATGGCTTCATATTTAAGTATCTGATAGCTCCACCTATCAAGGCTTAATTATAATAGAATGTAGTATTTTGAAGCTTTAGATAAGAATTTTTCATATAAATTGCTCCACCACTATTATAAGCTATATTACTTTGAAAAGAAGAGTCTTTGATAGTATTTGAAGAGTTCTAGCTTTATATTATTGCTATACTTCCTCCATTATAACCAATATTTTAAATAAAAGTGCTATTTATTATGTATAAATACTATGAATTCATAAATTAAAGGAAAGAACCAGCGCATTATTTACATTAAATTTAATATAATTTTGAGCTTGTTATTTAAAGAGAAGTTCCTTAAAATTTAATTGAACTCTAGCTTTTATGAAAGTAATTTTATATTATGATATTAGAAATTTAAAGTAAATCATTATTATCTATTATTGTGAATATTTAATCTTAAAATAAATTTGTATAAGACATTATTGAAATATTGGTGGAATTGTAAAATTGGCTATTTGATATTAGAATATTTTGATTTTGTCTAAAGTCAAATATAGTTTGCTACCCATTTCCAGTTATTTTCTAACAGTTTATTTAATTTATTTATAATAGAGGTATCTTAAAAAATTAGAAAAGAGATTATTAAAATTGTTAAGCAGCTGCTTAAAGTATTCTTTGAGATGGTTTTAAATATGTAAAATTATTCACTTATAAATTTTATATGGTTAAATTGTATATCAACTAAAATTTAAAAATTGAAATTAAATCTTAGATTTAGATATTTGATATGTAAATATTTTATAAAATAATATTTGAGCAATTATAGATATCAAACAGACTTTGATTACCGGAAAGTTAAATTTGGTTGAAGGAAATATTTGTGAAAATTATTTAATCTAAGTTTTGAAAAACAAAAGTAGTATTTACAAAACTTGATTAATCTTGCTAAATAAAATTAGCATTTGATAACTAAAAGACTAGAGTTTAAGGATTAAGCTCAATTTTAAGAGGACTTGAAGTTAATATCAAGTTTTGATTTTAAACATTTATTACTTTGTTTTAATTTTCAGAAAAGAAGTTATTGCTGATAATTAAATTTTTGTTGTTGCTATTACCAATATATTAAACCTTAGCATCAAGCACTTGCATCAAAGAGTTGTAATAGAGAAAAGAAGATCCAAATATCTTTTTTTTAAATAAAAAATTTAATATTAAAATTTAATTTTGTATAATAAATATACTTTCAACTGAATTCCTTGAGATTAATATTTAAGTTAAGAAAAATAGCTTTATTAATTTTATAATATATTCTCAACTTAATAATTCGCCTTGGGATCTTAAATTTAAATTAAACAGTTTTAGAAATAGCTCTACTAAGGTATTCCATTTACAATTGGAATGTTCAAAGAATAATTTACTATATCATTGCTGACTAATAAAAGAATTTGAATCAAATATTAATCGAAATTCTTTGAAACAGTCAAATTTAAAATAGTGGGATAGTCTAAATCAATTTTAACAACTAGGTTAAATATTTTATTTGTAATATTTTAATAAACTACAGCTAAGAAAGTATTTTAAGCCATAAATATTAGTTCTGGAGATTTATCAACTACTTTAAATTATCTAATTGATTATATGAATTAGGGGTCTTGAACTTGCCAGTAAAAATTAAAGTTTTATCTATCATAATAAGAAATGGACCATGGAATTTACACTTTTATATACTGATTTACTATATCTAACTTCACAGAATAAATAGTATTAATGTATGGAATAAAATTAACTTTTGTAACATTCATTTATGGATTTAGTATGCTTCTTTGGAACGTATAGATATCTATTATTCTATCATTTGCTTATACTACATACATATTACTGTATTATTCATCTATGAATATTTTACTTAGGGTTTTGTTATTTGGGTAAGATATATTTGTTAATTAAAATTAAGTAAAGTTAATTAATATTGAGTTATAAGGATAAAATTCCAAGTCTTAATTAAGAGTAGAGGCTAGAATTATTATCTAAAAATTAATGTTATAATAGCAAAGGTAATAACCTGCGTTAACTTAAAAAAATATAGTCATATTTGCATAGTTATATCTAATAAATGTACCAGATTGTGTTACTAGAAGTATCTCGCTAAATTATTATACAAATAAGTATTGAATTAATTGAGAATCTAAAGTTATTGTATTAATAATAGTAAATTAATTTTAATCTATCTATATAATTGTTTTATTAAATGTTGAAATAAATAATTGGTTATTAAAACTGCCTAATATTTAATCCCCATAAATATTCATCGTAAAGCTGCTAGCTAGAGGTTAAAAATCATCAGTGTACTTTAGCAACTAAGTATATGAAAGTATATACAAAAATTTATTATAGTAAGCTATTTGTCTGTATGCTGGTAACTAGCAAATTATTATTGCCATTTTATCTTGTATCGTATACTTTCTAACTATTTGGTAACCATCGATATAGTAAATATCTCCATTTTAACTAGTATAATAATCTATTGTTTTGACTATATAGCTGTCTTAAAATTTAAATGTACTTGTTATCTACTCTTCAATTGATCTTATACTTTTTATTTAATTTTTTAATTTTGATTTTAAATAATTTAAAATGAATAAATAATAAAAATATTTACTAATAATTGGATGTATCAGCAACACTTAAGGCATTAAATTAATTATTCATTATTGTGCCGTAGAATAAAAAAATTCGATCAGAAGTATAACCCACTTATTATCTAGTTAAGTAATTAAAAAAAACTGTAGTATAGTAAGTCAGTTTACCAACAAAGAGAAGATAGTTAACATCATCAATAGCAATTTACTTTATAGCACCAATATCAATATCCTGTTAATTTTTTATAGTATAGAGGTACTATCCACTAATATTATCAAACGTATCTATGCTATCTGAATTCGCTCTCTCATAAGAAAAACATAAATTCAGCTTATCAGATATTTTGAAATCTCCACAATTTTAGTTGCAAAAAATTGTAGATTAGTAAATTTATTTATATCTATCAATAATTGTTAATAAATTATTTGACATAATTGTAATCCATTTATTAGAAGGTAGGATTTATTAATTTTTCAAAATAGAAGATACAACAATCTCATTTTCAAGCTAAAGTGTTTAATAGTTTCTAATTTAGATGTAATAAAGATTATATAAAACATAAAATTTCAAATAAATGGGATCTAAGAAAAACTCTAAACCATTAGGAACTAAGAACTGCGTAGAAACTTAATAATTTAAGTAATTAAATGTAAAAAGAGTTCCTTAATAAGTTAAAATTAGAACTTAATTTCTACTTTAATCAAAAGCAGCCCTAACAACACTAATAATAGGTGTTTTTTTATTAAAAATTTGGATGTCTAAGAATACCTTAATTTGTATTGTATAAGAATAAGACCAAATAATTACTTTTAAATCTGTTAGCGCTATTGAATGGCTAATTAGTATATCGTTTTAAGTATCTAAAAATACGAAATCTACTGAAGTATTATGTCCATTCAAAAATTATGTAGCAACTTGAGTTTTTTGATTAAATTTATAGAAATTTTAGGTATTCTCTCTTGAATAAGTTATCATATTACCATTAACATTATCTTAAACTACTGTAACAGCATTAGTAGTTGGATGACCATATGCAAGTTAAGTGTCTGTCTTGCTATATAAATCAACTACAATAACCTATTAGGTTTTTAAGATTAATTATGCAATAAAAAGAAAAAAATGTTTTACTTTAGAATAATTAAATAAGTAAGCTTTTTTTAAGTATGGATTAAATATTGTATTCTAAGTATTGCATTTATCTGTTGAGTAAACAAAAGTCCCACAGACATATTATGCTACTTTTAAATTTCCATTTACAAATCCAACAAAAATTAGCTAATTGTTAACTATACTGATACTAGCTATGCCGTCTTTAAAAGGAAATACTGAACATACTCTTAAGTTAGTGTAAATTAAATTCAATACCTTAATGATTTTTAAAACAAAAATTGTTTGTTTAAGATTTTAATGAATAAATTTTAATAATAATATCTGAAAATTGAAAATTGAATATGTTAAGAATTTCTTATTTAGAAAATATTTATTAAAATATTAAAAAACTGATCTCGACTGAAAAATTTAATTTAATTTAACGATGGCCTTAATAATTATTGTAATATTAAATTAAGTGCAAAATTAGAATATTTATTTATAATTATTACCTAGTTATCTATCTAATTAAAAGCAGTATTTTAAAAATAGGAAAATCCAGCTTGAGTAACAATAAACTAAGACTTTTAGATAAAACCAAAATTTCTTCTTGGAACAGGAATAAAATTAGGAAAATTATAGAAATAATCATTACCGCTTGGTAAGTACTACCACATATAAGTAGATTTTGTAATTATAATAAATTGATTTTGAAAAGGAGAATATATTTAGGTCACTATTTAGGCATCATAAGCAGTAATAGTAGTTGAGTTTAAATTTGGTAAAGAAGCAATAGTCAAATAAAGAGAAAAGTAGTTTACAATTATTTTTTAAGTAAGCTAATAGTACTCTAGTTCTAAACACACTTACTGGATAGTTACAACTTAGCTGTAAGTAAAGTTAGATAAAAATTTAGTACTTAAAAGTGCCTATTAAGGGTTTGACGAATTCATATAAGTTTCAATTAAATAAAATGTATTATTGAAATACCCTATTTAAACTTAGCTTACATTTAATTAATATTATTAATAATTGGTATTTATAATTTATGTTTCGCTAACATTAAAATTAAATATTTACAATTCTTAATTATTGCTCAAGAAAAAATAATTGTTGAAAAATCCGTAATTAGTTATGCTTAGCCAACTACTTGGGAGCTAGTAGGTATTTCTTAATGTAGTATTGTATCTACTAATATTCCAAGTGATAAATATATTATTATCATAATAAGAAAGTAGAACCCCATTTTAAATAACCAACGCTTTCAACAGAGAATTTTAGCATGTTTAAATAGAATTACACCAAGGAGGTAGCTAGAAAAATAAAGGTTTCAAATTTAAATTGTTATTTTAAATAGTATCCCAGACTCCAAAAGAACCATCAGAACTGTATGTAACATAGATGTTTTAGCTAGTATCCATTACTACACCATTAACTTTCCCAAAATGCTACTTATAATATTTTGATTACTTTTATAACTTACTTGCTATAGTAGAGTTTCCAAATTAACTTAATTAATTATTGACTTTATATTAATTTAATTGAATTCCAACAAGAATATATGTAATATTTTGTTAATTTTGTAATATTTAAATGTCACTAATTAAATCAGATGTTTGCAACTATTAATTTAAAATATTTTTTAACTAAAAACTAATTGAATTTGATCCTACTTAAGACATTTAAATTATATTTAATCCATTTGATATAGCAATAATTACTTTATCATTAAGTATTTTAGCTAAAAATACTTATTATTAGAAGCTTATTACTTGAATATAAACCATTTGAATCATATTTAATGAAAATATAATTATTTCAGTTTGACTTATTGATATTAATTGAACAATATTAGGTTCAGAAGGTTGAATATTTTAGTCATAGAGGATATAAGCTATAGGAGATGAATGATTAGTGATAAAGTAATTCATTGTAGTATCATTATTATTCATGATAATATTAATTTGGGAGTTTTCTTCAAAACTTATTATGAAAAAATCTGAGATTTGATTATTAATGTTAGGAATAGTAAATATTTTACTTATTGTAAAATTAAAATATTAATAAATCTTATACAATTAAGCCTTTTCTATATCCCATTTCACTATCATATTATTTTAATCAAAGCTGATTAGGTAGTTATTTTATTAAATTTTATAACCAATAATAGGTGATGGATGAACTTATTAGTAATGAACAAAAAATTCAGCTTCATAATATGAGTTTGTTGAATTAATTAGAGATGAAATCCATTACTTGTGATTGAAAATAGCAAATTAATTCATATTTAAATAGTTTAAAACTAAAATATTTTAGTCTAAATAGTAATAATTAGGATCAATATATAAATTGCTATTCAAATTTATATTTCCTTTCATTAAACCTTATTCCATATCCCACGCTATGATTTAATTACTGCTTAAGCTGATGAGTATATTATTTAAATTATCTTCTTCTTTTAGCACTATATATGAAATTATAGAAGTTTCATGACCATTTAAAGTTCCATCTAAATAAAATCTATAGTCATCGTTTATTTAGTAAATATTCAAATAGTTTTCATTTACTGTTAAGTTTTGTTTCCCACTAACAATTAAGATATTTTTGTAAATTTAACTATTTGTGTTATAGCTAAAATTATTAATTCCATTTACATACGTTATTTAATCACAATAGTTGATTGTTCTGCAAACTTTTCTATTGGCATCTATATCAAAACCTTGTGGGCAACTAGATAAACAAGATTAACTGAGTTCGTCAAAATAACTTCCATCAGCACATCCAGATTCACATATTCCATAAATAGTATTTAATTAATAACCCTATTAGCATTGAAAGCAATTATTAGATGAATCGCAATAACTACATTTAGGATCACAAAGTAGAGCTTTTCCTATTGTCAAGATAAATTAGGATAAAATAATAATTCTTAAGATTATCTCTGCTTCAAATAGTTTAATGACCATATTTCGACTTGCAAATAATTCTTAACTTTAGGTAACAATTTTTTTTGATAATAAACTTCTTAATGTCTTATAAAATAACTAATTATGTATCAACTTTTTATTTTGAATTTGTTTAATCTTATTCTTAATTAATTCTTTATACTTCTACGATGTGAATAAATATTGAACAATTAAGTAGGAAAAACAAAAACTTAGACATTAATATACAATTATATAATATCAGATGAAAATTTGAAAAATTACTATTTAAATTTCTCATTCATTCAAATTAAATGTATTGTTTAAATAAAAAGACTTTAATTTTAGTAATAAAATAAATATTATTAAAAAATTGTTTATTCAGTATTTTTTAAAGGAAGAATATTTATTTTTTAACAAATTATTTTAAAAATTAAAGTTAAAAAAAATTATTTTTTATTTAACCTATAGTCTAATATTTAAATTTTGAAATACTTCATAGTGAAGTCATTTAAAATTAATAGGTCATCCAAATTATGTTTATTTAAATTTTTGACACTTTTAAAGTTGATTTGGTTTCCAAATATATTTAGAGTTGGATTACTAGGTAAATTCTAGAAACTATCAGTATTTTTTAACAGTTAGGTATATGTTGAAACATATATATATATTGATTTAACTTACAATCTATTAGTAATTTGAAATTTATAGAACAAGCTTTACCATTAATTTTTAATTAGTGAATTTCCTCACATATCCCTATCCATCTACAAAATAAATATCACCTACTGAGTTGTAAAGTAGTCAATTTATTATAATAGGTATTAATCTTAAAATTTAAAAGTACTCGTAATCTATTCTTAAATTGATCTGATACTATTTAATAAATAAAAATAGATTTTTAAAAATTGAGATAAATTTATGAGAAATAATTTAAATTATTCTTAAATATTTTTAATTTTTCTAAAAAGTTGATGTATCAGCACACTCAAAGCTATAAATTAGTTGTTCATTACTGTTCCCCAAAATAGGAAAATGTTTTCATATGTTTATCCTGCATGTTACATTGTAAGATAGTTAAAAAGCACAATAATATAAGAGCTGAGCTTTCCTATAAATAAAAGATAATTAACATCATTCATGACAATAAGTTTTATTGTTCATATGTATAGAGCTGTCAGACCGCTAATAGAATACAAATAGTTTCCATTTGTAATATCAAAAGCTTTTTCTGTTTAAAAAAACTTAAATCTATTAAAATGATGAGTTTAAAGGATAATGCATTGACCACTCTTTTATGAAATATCCCAGAAAACTAATACATTGTAAGTATAGTCAGTTGGCTATAAATTTTTTTATATATACTTAACTCAATACAACCTACTTCTATGTTTATCCTTTTAAATGTTTAATTACCACCAAACTTATATTAATTTCTCTAATGATTTGCTAAATATGTTTATAGACATGTACCTGAATTTTATCTGATTATACTTAAAATTCTTTTAGCTTATTTGGATTAAATGTAAATAAATATGTTAACTCAGCAAATTAAGTAAAATTAAAAAGACTTGGATTTGGTGATTCTTTTTTAGTGAATTGCTAAATGATTATTTGTAAATATCTATTAATTATCATCTCAATATTACTTATATATTTTTATTTGATTAAGATTAATTAGCCAAAATTATAAAGTGCTTTATAGAGAGAATAAGTGTAGAAAATTAAATAATCCTATTAATGTTAACTTTTTCAATTTTAATATAGTTCACATCTGTAAATTAATCTAATTTTATATCAAGGTGGAGCTCATACACTACATCAATAATGACTCTATTTTATACATACTCAAACTACGGGTTCTTTACTACATATAACTCAAAATATTTTTATTTAAAAGGCTTGATGATTAAAAAACATAATTTTCTTGTATAAGGTTAAGAAAATAATAATTATCTTTCTTATTTTTATTTTAGCAGACTATCCAATACTACCGTGCGTTTTTTTGGATACTTATTATTTTCATTAAACAAATTTGTACACATTATCTGAAATAATTATTAATTAATCTAAGAAATATATATAGTTAGTTAAAAATTTTCAGAAAATAAGGTTGCGAAAGATGAGCCTTAAAATAGTTAAAATAATAAAAAATTAACAAAATTATGAAATTATTTTGAAAGAAATCACAATTAAAATTAATTAAATTGATTTAAGCTCTAATGTATTATTTTGGTTTATATTAAAATATACTGTAGTTTTGAATATATTAATTCTTTAATGATGGCTAATTCCAAAATATGATAGTAAATTCCAATTTTAATACAAAAACAGATTTATAGAATATTATTTCTAAGTTAAAAAAGAACGTTACTTATACAAGTCAGTGTTTTAAAATTAGTTAATTTAATTTAAAACTATTGGATTTTTGTAATAATGAAATAAGTTTTGAAAAAAATTGTGAAATAATGTAAATTCTTTTTTGATTAAAATATTTAGTTAAAACTCGTTGTTTTGTGTTTTTTATGACATTTACTTTATTGTATAAAATTTTTAGATTTAATTTGCTTTCTATTAAAAATGATTTACACATTATAAACAGCATAAATACAAATTAATTAATTAAATTTTTAATTTCATTTTAAATAAAAGATAAAATAAAATTTATATGTGACTTAAATTTATGTAGGTATTTTTAATATTATGTTTTTTTTTTGAATTATTTTTCAGCCACAAATCTTGTATTCCAAAACTCCGAGTTAAGTTTAGCAATCAGGGCAAGTGTGAATTTTATCTTTGCAGCTATCAATGCAGAAAGGAATGCAGCAGCAACAAGTAAAAAGACAAAGAATTAAGGACATCATCCAAGTTCCAGATCCTGCTTTGGATGTAACTGTAGTTGTTAAGGTTTTCTTGCAGTTATGACAAGTTGTTTAAACAGGATAAGGAGACACGCAAGCCATATTTTATACTACTTAAGGAACTTATATTTGCATAGGTTAGTTTTACATGGGAGGATATTATTCTGGAGGATAAGTTACTGCAGGGAAAACATTTTCGTTTTAAGTGTTATTATTCTAGGTTTGAGGATACATTTTTAACTTTTAAAGATTTTTTATTTTATTGTTTTTAAGTTATTTTTGTTTTTATTTGTTTTATACTTTCAAGCGTTACTCATCTTGATTGTTATTTAAAGGATATAAGCTAGTACGTTTAATTAATCTATAGCAACTCAATTAAGATTTTTAGATATAGCCAAAATTTCTAAATTTAGTGTAATTAAATTTATTCATTCTCTTATATTTAAATTCACCAAAAAACATCTGATTTAATTTTAAAATAGATAAAAATTCAAATAAAGGCTAAACATTTACAAAACAAAACTAATAATTGAAGTAGAAGAATTAATCAAAATAGCTATATGTTGAACAAATTAAAAATGGCTAATATTAATTTTTTTTCATTTTCAGTGAAAGTAGCATTATCAAAACTCAACGCAATATCATTTAGAATACAGCAGTCAATATCGACAAAAAAATACTTCATTTTCTCATGTAAAAAACTGTAATAAACATATTAATTTTTGAGTATAAATTGCTCATTATTTTATATAAAATACTCTAATTAATTAAGATATTTTTAGAAGAAATTTAAAACTTTAATCATTATACTTATTTAAAAAAAATCTAAAAATATCAAATATTTTTCATTTGCATATTTTTTATTCAAGCTTTCAAAGCTATAATTAGCCTTTTGAGTAGTAGTGTACTTAGTCTTTACATTTATCCATAAAAAAAGGAAGGCAGCAACAACTAGGAATAATTAGAATCAAACAAATTATGTAAGTACCTCACCCTACTTATGGCTTAGCATCCGTTTTTTGAATTTGATTTTCATGACTGAGTGTCGTTTCAACAGTTGAAGGACTTTCATATTCCAAATTTATAGTACCTTATTTGTTATGATCAATTAGGTTTTCTACCATATTGGGAATTTAGGATCGTTTTTAATGTTTTATTCTGAAAGAGTTAATTGGTTGAAAGAAGGTTTTAAAAATAATTTTATTTCAATTAAATATTTTATTTTGATTAAATTTATAATAATTATTAAAATTTAAAATTATCCTATTTAAATAAGCGATTTCATATTTATTTTTTAAGATTAAAAGTAAATTTTAGTAGAGTTCAATTATCGTTTATAATAAAACCTAGCAAAAACCTTTAAAATATTTTAAAAAGTTCATAATTAATAAATTAAATTTAAAATATTCATAAAAAATTTAAAATATTATATTTTATTTATTACTTTTTAAGTATAAAAGAGATTTTTATATAAATTTAAAGATTTACAAAGAAATTTAGCATCAATTAAGTTTTAACCAAATAAAAATCTGATTAGGGCTGATTTTATTGTTTAATTTTATCTATAAATTATTAAATTGAATTAAATTTCTTTTTCAAATTAAATTTAATAAATAACAATAATATTTAAATGTATCAACAGAATCTTACAATTATCAAAAAAAATTATTATTTTCTTTTTTATTTTATATTGCTTTATGATTATTGATAAGAAAATAAATTTTATTAGAATATTCAAGTAATAAATGTTAAAATAAAAAATAACAATTTATTTAGAAAAAATAAAACGATTTAAAACAAAAATTTATTTATTTAAAAACAAGATTTTCTTATAGAAAAAAAGAATATTTTGGATAGAAATCTATAAGAAAATAATTCAAAAATAAGATTAAAGGTGTGAATTGTTAAATATTGCAAATAAATAAATTTTTGATTTTTTTTAAATTAATAAAATAAGATATTCTACAAAAATTTTGTATTTAAAAAAAAATTAGGAAAGATTATTAAGTAATTAAGTAATATGAACGCAGAAGAGCAATTTTTAAAAATTGAATTTTAGCAGAAATTGGAAGAAGCTGATTATTTCTTCAACTTACCTTCTCCGGAAACAGCTCCTTATGACAACAAGTACAAATCTCGTGAGATTTTATAAAATCTTTTAAAGCATAGCTTTTTCGATAGTGAAAATTAATTTAGAGCTGAGAACAAAAAAATATGCCAAGCAATTATAAAGATGAAATTAGGTGAAAACTTCTCTGAAACTGAAGAAAATGGTTTAGCAGAGGGTTTTTACAGGTAAGCTTTAGAGCTATTTTAATAGCTTTAATATGAAGATATGCGTCAATATTTCAACTATTTACAAGAGTTATATAATATCTATGGCCTTTTGTGCATAAATAGAGATGAAAACGAAATGGGGTTAGCATTTTTGGGTAAAAGCAAAGAACTTTATACAAACTTACTTGCTTCACCTGACTGCTAAGAGGTAGATGGCAAGAAGCCAAAAACAATTGTGAATATTACTTCATAATTTAAAAATTGTGAAACTTAGCGCTTTTAATATCTTTATGAAGGAGGAGTATGTCCTACTAAGACAGAATCTCTTTACACCCATACATTATTTTATCTAGCTCAAGCCTATACTAAATTAGGGCGTCGTGAATAAGCTGCACAATATTGTGGTGAGACCATGAAACGTTAGCACGCAACAAATACATATGAATTGAAGGATTTTTGTGTTAATTGCATCAGTTTAGCTGAATACTATCAAGGAATAGGAAATTTTGCATAAGCTTAGTATCTTCTCCTCGTTGGCGAGTCTATAATTCCTGAAGGCAGAAAGAGAAAATTAAGGGCTACATTCTAAATGAGTCTTGGGCATATGATGCTTGACTATATGACTTATAATGTCAAAGCCCTTAAAAGTGATAACAAAGAATAGGAAATGTAAAATTTTGCTAAGATTATTAACAACAACAATCTATTCTTCGAGTCAGTAACAACAGTACCATTCCCTAACTTAAAGGTGGCTAAAGATATGGAGGAAATAAAGAGCATTTTCCGTTAGTCAAACACCTAATTGAAAAGGGCACTTGAGTACTTTAAATTAGATGGATTTGTAACTGAGCATATTCAAATTATTGATGATCAAAGCTCTCTTTACAAATAGCTGATTCAATTAGAAGATAACTTTTAGTTAGTTATAGCCATGCTTGAGAAGAGAGCCTAATTGCTCGAGCCTATTTACAAAGAGCTTAATCCTAAAGCCTACATAGAAACCTGGTAAAAGATTCTAGTTGAGCTTTCTGAAATTTATCACGATATGTTTAACATTAACTTCAACGAGCTATTTTTAAATTCAAACAAGCCTCCCAAACAAAGCAAAATTAAAGAAATGAATAACCAAGGAGAAAAAGCTATAGCTTTATTTGATTAGATTGCTTAAATCTTAATGGAAGATAAAGATGCAGAGAAAGACACCAGTTACTACCACTCAATAGTAAATGCCAAGTTTAACAATGCAAAAATATACTCCAAATTATACAGAGCCGAAAAGAAAGATAAAGTAGAAATGCTCACTAAGTCTCTTAACACATATAAATGGATATCAAAATACATTAGAGAGGAAGTTACTAAGTTTGGAGCCTTAGATGGAATATTTTCATAAGAACTTAAAATGTGTAATGAAATGTGTGAATTATTACCAAACAAAATTGATAAAGTAAATAACTCTTGATTACCCATTTATTTATCACTAAAAATAATATTTAAAACTTAAGTAAATAACCTTGTATACTTGCAAATATATTTTTATTTATTCTTTTCGGTTTCATTTGAAATACTTTCTATCTTGTAAACCTTTATTCTATTTTTAGGCACTTAAATTACAACAAAGCTATAAAAAAACTAACAAAATATAATTAATATTCTGATTTTAAATCTATTAAAATTTAAAACAAAGGGAAATATTTTTTAAAAAATGTTAAATGAATCAAATTAATATTTCTAATTGCTGCTCAAAAGCTTAAACAAATTCATATAATTTAAGTAAGCATAAATAATTTAGTTCGTTTGAATTATACTATTATAGTAAAAAAAAATCATAAATAATTAAAGCCTAACATTTTGTTGATTGCAAACGTAACTATTTTAGCATCTAAAATGTTTAAAATAGCTCAAAGATTATTATAAGTGTAGCTAAATTTCTATTTAAATTTATAAATGAATGTTTTTAATTGAAAGAATTAATAAAATATTGATCAGAAATTCTTAAATAAATTGCAATTTAGTAATTATTTTAGAAGAATGTTAAGCTAGACCTTCAAATTTTATGACGAAGTTATATTTCTCTTTGTTTATATGTTCTGATATAAGAAATTAATAATTTAATATCTAAGATTGAAAATATTTTTTTTACAAAAATATTTTTAAGCTCCAATGTACTTCTTATTAAATTATTTATTTGTTTAAATCTTTATTTAAAGCTAATTAGTTGCATATGTATATTTAAAACTAAAAGTTTGTTTACAAAAAAGATAAATCGATGCTAATTTTTTACAGTAAATAAAATACTATTTGTATGCACTTAATTAATAATAAAATTTTTTGTTGAACTATTAAGTTAATACATTTTTATTTATATATTTTAAGATGTAATTTATGCTAAATATCAACTAAAGAGCACTTACTAAATACAAAAGGGAACTTTTTACATCAATATTTATTTAATATTTATTATGCTTTTTCTAGTTCAAAAATTAGTTCTTCTAATTTAGAAGGGAATGCTACGAATTCCACTGTTTTTGACTATCTTTATGGCTAATCATTATATTTGATTTATACATTTGAAAAGAGGGATTCATTTGTTCTGTTTTCTTTTTCAACAAATTACTTTTCCTTTGACAAAATGAATTTATTTACGCTATATTTTAAGTCTTAGACATTTGAAACTATTATTTTTTAGAATAAAAATTTATATTTGATCTAATCCATATTGATTATTTACTTCTAAGTGTAGATTTTAATTCTTTTAATTTTAGTTTATCTTTATATGTTCTAAAGGTTTTAATAATCATTTCAACATTTTCTATATAATTTCAACAAATATTAAAGATTTAGCTTAACTAGTATTCAATTTACCTTTAGGGAAACCTAAATCAATTAATTCCTTGCTAAGAACATTTTCGTCAATGTCATAGCATACTGAATTTTTAATTATGAATTCTAAAGAGGCAATGATTGCATTTATTTCTTATGAATCTAATTGAAATTAATGAAGGATAATTAATTCAACATCATTTGAAAATAACTAAAATGAATATACTGAATCCTGAGTTTTCAAGCGTTTTAACCAATTAATCTGACTATAAAAAAACAAAAAATAATTCTATGAAAGCTTTTTTAAGATAAAAATTACATTATCAGTATCTTCTAAGTAATGTTGAATCAATGCATTTAAAACTAGCTTCAATTTAATAGCTGTCTATTTACAATTTTAAATATTAATGAAGAAATCTTTAATAGATAAATATGGTACTATTTTTGCTAAATTTGATGATTCTGCTAAGAACCATTCAGGAATGCTTAACCCTCCGCAAAACTAAAATCTCATAAAAATATTCTTGGCTTGCTATTTATTAATTAACTAATTATCTAAAATATATAAAAGATATTTTTCTTAGATTTTTTATAATCTAATTTAATAGTTAATAATAAAAGAATATGAATTGATTAATCAATAATGAACGAAAGAATGAATTGATTAATCAATAATGAACAAAAGAATGAATTGATTAAGCAATCAATAAAGAACAAAAGAATGAATGAATTAACCAATAATGAACGAATGAATGAGGAGATGATTGATGAAATAAAAATACAAACAAAAGTGAATATTGTTATATGTAAAATTAAGAGATTACAAATAAATACATTAAAATATGGTTAATTTAGTAAATTATATATGATTTGTTTAGCTATATAAATATAATAATTATAATAGAGTATTTAATTACCATTTAAAAACGCTTTTATTATTACAAATTTTTATAAATAAATTAAAATTAGGTAGGTTCTTAAATTGTTATTTATTACTTTTTTTATATTTTATAGCTTTATTGTAAAAAAGTATTTTTCTAATTATTTATTTATTTATCTATTAAATATTTAGTTTTTTAATTAATTGTTATTATTTATCTTTTCAGAATTTACTCAAGAATTGTTTATACACATTTGTTAATTGTTTAGATTGTTTGTAGTATGAGATTTAAAATACAAATTATTTGAAATTAATAGTTGTTGTGGTTGTTATTGTTGTTGTGCTTGTAATGTAAATTAGTTCTTTTCGTTTTTTGATTGAACTTGCTCAGCATTTTAGTTTTTTGAAAGAAGTTTTTCTTATTATTTAATAAAAAGGCAATGAATTTGTTAAGGACCTGGTGTTGTATAAAAGTGCTTTTTTTCGACTACAAATTAAATATCTACGGAATCTAGCTGTTTACTTTAATAGAGGAAAGAGTTGTGTGAGATAAATTGTGACTTTTTTGGTATTAAAGGTTGATAGTTGCTGTTGTTGCTACAGCGATCAGGTCTGATTTTATGGCTAAATGTTATTTTTTCATAAAATTAGTTTTTATTTAAATTCATGGATGCATTTTATTTTTAGTTTTATTAAGCTTCTAAAATGTCCTCGTATTGCGGGTTATGGTAAATTTGAATATTGCAATAGGGATAGCTATTGTTTACAGCTTTGTTGAATTGTTTTTCTTATGGCCCTTTTTGCTGGTCATTGCTTTTTATTTCGAACTCGGTCATTTCAAAGATGCTCTCTGGTAATTTAGGTTCATTGATTGTTTAAAAATTTTTTTTCAGGTTCTTATTTGATTGAAGTTGTGGGCCTTGTGTGATTTAGGTGATTATTGGAAGAGTATTATTTTCGAAAGTAGGATTATCGAGTTAAATTTAATTAACTCCGTTTGGATCTTAGTCATCTCCTGTTTGAAGTTGATGGTTTTTATCCTGTAAATCCTCTTTATTTTCCTAATCTTTTTCTTAGCTGTAGATATTTTTTAAGATTTCTTGTTAAACTTCCTTATTGTCCTTTTTTTTGAGTTTTGTTAGCTGGTATTGGAGCTCTTTTGCCCTGTATATTGATAAATTGTGCTGATTTAGAATCAGCCGAGGATCAAAGAGTGATTTGGCCGTCCCACACCAAACAGGCTGATTTCGATTCGAAATTTATGTATTTTGCAAGTTATTCTCTTAATTACGTCCAAGTCTCTCCTTTGTAGTCTTCCCTTTTACTTTGATTAAATTTAAAATTTATAATTAAGTTTTTCAGAATTTATCAAAATGATCAAATATTTAGTTTAAAGTTCTATTGAAAGTTTTAATTAAGTTTCTCTTTGTTTTCTTTTTACATCTATAAAAATCTTTCAAACTGAACTTAAACAGACTAATCTTATCTTCTGGTTATCAATAAAGTATAATAAATAGCAAAAAAATATTTTATTTACTTAATAGAAACACATGAAAAGTGCATAAGCCGAGCACAGGGCAAGTGAGTATTATTGTGGGAATACCCAAAAAGCAGAGCAAAATGAACAAAAGAGTAGAATTTTTAATTACTATTAGGAATTAAAGAATTTAGATTAGAAATTTTGTAGTTTTATTAAGAATGGAATTTAAAATTTAAATTTTAAATTACAAATTGATTCGTCAACGCTGCCTTCACTGATTCCACTTTTAAAATTTGAAAAAAGCATGATTAGGAAGCCTGATATTTCACCGATACTTAGCAATACTAATGATATTAGGAACCCAACGAAGTATCTATAGTTTCTTCTGCCTATTAATTAAGTGAATTAGTTAGTTTTCTAATTAATTAAAATGGTAATAGTTATTCCCACCATTAAAATATTAGATTAAAACAATCACACCCCCGCATTCATTCAAATTTAAGTAACCTCTAAATTTATAAATTTATTTACAAACAAGATTACTTTTTTTACATTCTAAAAAAACAAGATTCAAAAAATTTTTACATATGTCTTTGTCTTTCTAAAATAGTTTTAAAAGTGAAAAAATATTAATTGTTTTTGATACATTTTTTATTCAATTTCAAATTATTCTTATAAAATATTCAGTCTTTATACCCTAAACCCTTACTTAATAAATAAATTTTGTATTTTCCAGATTTTCTAAAAAATTTAATTTATATTTGCTTTTATTATTTTTAAGCAAAAATCATTATTTTATTTTAAATTGCTTATTTCTCAAAATATTTATATTGTAAAATTTATGCTTTTTTTTCAAACTTTAATTTTAAGATAGCTTTTTTTTGTTGATTTTGGTTAAAAAGCACTTTATTCTCTTTTATTAAAATGAAGCTTGTTTGGGCTTAGATAAAAAATAAATAATTATTAGAGAAGTGTTTACCTATACAATTATTTACAAAGGGACAATGATGGTCAAATACTTCAACACAATTACCACAGTCTTTACAATGAGAGGCTCTCTCTGGTCGGTATATTTTACAGGTTTTACAAAATTTTCTTTTTTATTTTTTACTAGATTTAGTAGGTTTTTATGGCTTGTCGTCAGGGAGCTATTGAGGCTAATTTATAATCTTTGAGTTAAATATATCTGGATTTTCTTATTGATCATTTAATTTGTTTAAATTTATTTCAGGAACATTGTGATTTTCTTAGTCCATATTAACAATTTCAGAATAAAGATTAATTTATTAATTTAAATTTTAAGATTTTTTTTGTATTTGGGGTGGAGGTTATGTAGAAGCTATATCTATATCTGATTATCTCACTTCGCCTCCAGATTCACATAAATTATTTATTTAAGATCGAAACACAGAATTTTAATTATTTGTTATCTGAATTTCCTTATTTTGTTGATATGTTTTCCCATCTTCTTCATTATCAAGATTACATTTATGCTTTATTTCAGCTTACAAAATTTATGGTGCTCCTTCTTAGCCCTTGTAATTTTAAATTTAAAATACAAAAGCTTTTTTATTTTTATCTTCACTTATTTCCTTGCCATCAGCTATATCATAAATTTGCTGCTGCTGCTGTTTGTTTCTTTGACTTATTACATGATTCATATCATTAGGAAATATATCAAAGTTAATGGGCTTATGCAGCTCTTTTGAATTTTTTTGGTTAGCTTGCACTGCAGATTTTTAATTTAGTTCGAGTTCTTCTTCTCTATGAATAAAATTTTGGTAAACTCTGTTGTCAGGAAATATTTCGAGCAACTTTTTCCGTGGAATAATTCCAGGTTCAGTGAAAGTTGTCAGTGAAAAGAGAGATATTGTAGTAATAAATAAAATGATATCAATTATAATTAGAGGAGGTCCAAAATTTATCCAAACATAAGGAGCTGCTAATATAAAAAAAGCACAAGAGATTCCAACAATCAAACTCCATGTTAGCGTATATTAAAGATTGTCAGTCTTTGGGCCCATCATCAGACGGCCGTCCCAAAAAAACCTATTGTTCCCACACCAAATTTAATAAATTCGAACGAGGGAGTCTTCGATGCTCTTCTGCTTATTTTAATTATACTCATTCATGTCAATTTCGTTTTCAAATTTTATCAATTTTTAATTTTAAAATAATTTATCATCCTTAATTTCTTTTGCTTCATTTTCTGCACCTTCTACTTCTAACAAGTATTTTGCCTTTAAATATTCTTACTAATTATCATTGATCTCTTATTCATTCTACATAGGTTTTTCTTGCATATTTGCATTTTAACTCATTGACTTAATGTCGAATAAATCAAACTGCTTATTAGAAACATCTTTGATTCTTTCTTAATCACTTTCTGCTTTAAAAAAATATTAGTCAGCTTTTCCAAAATCTAATTGAACTCCTTTTAATTCCTGATTGGCATCTCTTATTAAATTGAATTCTTCATTTTTAATACAGTCTTTTCTACTAATAATATCATCGTTTAATTAATCAATTTCTCCTATATTTAACTAGCTTGCTCGGGCTTAGTTGCTAATTGATGCAATTTAATTGAAATTGGCTTGTTATTTCTAAAAAGGAGGTGGAGGAGAGTGAAATTCCTATTTAAATATATTTTGGCCATTTAAAATCCTTGCTTTTGTTTCTGATTTCAAGTCTGACGCAAATTAATCCTCTTTATTAGAAAATCCATCCTATCCTTCATCACAGTGAGTAATAGGAGAATGCATAAGCGTTCAGAAATGAACCCAATTCTATATCACTCTTCTGCTATTGAAAGAATAATTGGATATTTGCAAATCACTTATCTAAGCAACAAATTAATATGCGAAATTAATTGTCTTTTCTAACTTTGTTGTTAATATTTTATATTATAATTTTTTTTTTCTTTTATTTTGATAAATATTATTAAATTTCCTTAAAAGTCATATAAATACTCATCTATACTGATTGAATATATTTCACATACTAATATTAGTAGTATACCAGCATTATACATCTGATTTTACTTGTTTGCTTTTTTTGTTTGATTGTTTGTTTGCTTGATTAAATGCTTGCTTGCTTGCTCTTAGGTTTGCTAGTTGTTTAGTTATTTTGATTGATTATTGTCTTATTTGTTTTTTTTGATTGCTTAGTTAGTTGGTTAGTTAGTTAAGTAATTAAAAAAATATTCTTATTGTCCTTATCTTTTATTTGTTTCGATGTTCCTTATATATTCTTAGAAAGATCAATTAATTTGTATACTTTTTGATATGTACTTCTTGTAATTATGTTATTGATTAACTTTTTGATTTTTTGTAATTAGTATTAAGCGTGATATCAAATTTTTAAATTCTTTTCTAATAAATACCAATTCCAAATGAATTATGTATGATTCACTCTAGTTTATTTTTTACCTAAATTTTTTTTCATAAAATAAATAACTACACTCACATGATAATTAATTACTTTTTTATACATAATTTTACTTTACCAAAACTGTTTTTCACTTTCTTGAGTAAAAGTTGATAACTTATTACAATTTAAAAATAAATATCTTTACTTAATCCGTAACTTTTGTTTCTAAATTAATTTCAAGATTTACAATAAGTCAGATGACTTTTATTAATTTTCAATTTATTTTTCTTTTATTAAAAAAAATTAAGTAACAACAAAACTACTTTGGTTGCAGTGCAATTTCTTTAATTTTTGTTCTTAAACAAATGGACTGATTTTACTTTTACTCATACAAAAAAATTATATTTTCCCTTAATTGATTATCACCTTTTAATTTTATAAAAAGATTTATGCCAAAAAAACCACAAAAAGTGAAAAATATTTAATTTGGATAAATAGATATTTTTTTACCATTTAATCTTCTTAAAATATTCATTCTTAAACATTTTTTTGAATTCTAAAAAGCTCAATTAAAAGTCATTTATAAGTTCGAAGTAAATTTAAAAATGAAATCTTCTTAATAAGTTATAACTAAACAAATTTCTTTGAAAAATCTATTTCTCATCATAGATTTTATCTATAATTGCTAAAAAGATTAAAACTATATTTTATTATCAAATAATCTCTCGAATACTTACTTCGTAATTAAAAATAATAAAAATTTTTTGAGTGCTATTTTATACCTCGAAAAAATTAATTATCTACAAAAAACTCCAGAAAAATTTATAAACCAAATACTTAGTTAGAGACCCACTAATTTTATGACAATGATTTTTAATATTATTATTTAATAAATGAATGCCTCAATAAAATGCAAAAAGCAGAATTTTAGTAAGAATAAAAATGCTTTAGTAAAAAAGCATGAAACTAAAAAATTATAAATTCAAATCAAATGCTTGTCTTGAAGATAATTTGAAGGATATTATTTTAATAGACCTATTTATCTTTAATGTATAAAAGAGATAATTTATTTGATATTAGTAAAATTTTAGGAGCTAATTACAAATTTAATAAATCTCATTAATCATTAAAAAATTCATTGATTTGTCAAAAGTATGTCTAAAAAAAGAGAAATAAAAGATATATATCTCTTCTTAAAGAGTTAAGAAACAACAAACATATAGTAAATATAAATTTTTTGAGGCAAATTACTTTAGAAAATAGTATTTTATTTATTTATTTATTTGGTGGGGTTAGTATTTTAAATTATTATAAATTAATTAATTGTTACTATTTTATTAAAGATATGCTCATACAATCTAATCGCTGCGACATGAAGGACACTAACCCTTCAAGACAACCCATTTTTGTAAGCATGAATGATGGAAATGATGCTATGGGGAACACTTGAGTACTGTTATTTTATCTTCTTATTAGTAATTATTTAGACAAACTGCACATTGATTATTAGAAATTTAATTTTCAATACTGCTGTAAGCCACAGAACTTAAGTTTTTAGCGCGAAACTCATTTATTTGTTATTATTTTTATTATTTATACTTTCCATGAATGTACTTTCCTAAAATGATTAAAAGAAGGGCTAATATGATTGTTAAAAAGAATCCCAAAAAGGTTAGACACAGGAATATCACCAAAAACAAGAAGTAAATTGGCAAGAAGAGATATATAATAGTATACTTTTCAAAGACATGACAAAATTGCTCATCATCATAGCGGATTATGAATATTACGCTTATTAAAAACAAGAAGTGATATGAATATTTTAATATCTTCATAAAATATGCAACATATGGCATAAGGTTCCCAATAGCTGTTTCTAATTCAAACATTTCATACGAAGGAGCTTATTGAATTTCAGTGATAGCATCTATTTGGGTAAATCTGCCAAAAAATTGCTATGAAGACTAAAGAGCTTCCCTTTTTGACTTAATTATATCTTTGCCAACTGACTTCAGTTGATCATCATAATGCTATCTATTTATTTTATAGCGAATCTCGTATATCTTAAATATAAATTGAAGATCAAGTATTCCACTTATAACATCTCTTAAGAATGCAAAAATTAACAGTGTGTGGATGCTTGTTTTTTGGCAACTCAGTTCAAAGAAAAGCTTTAAAAGAAGACCTAAAACGAGAATAACTCTACTTATTTTTAATAATAATATTGATATCTAATATGCTAGGAGATACTTAATTGGCTATTCTAATTTGCTCAATGCGACTACCAATACTTTGCTAATAGTACGATCTTTATTTTAACTTTCTTCTAATTCATTACCAGACTCAAAGTCTGTGTCTTCTTCATCTTAAAATGAAGAAAATTGATGGCTCATTCTAATTCCTTTTTAATTTTATAAATCTCCAGAAAAAAATCAAAAATATCTTTTAAAACAAAATTGAACAAAATTTAAGAATTTAATTAAATTAAAAGTTTAAAAAGTTGACAGCAAACCAATAACAATATTCATTCGTGCCTAAATTAATAAATAAATTCTTAGTAACTCATTTGAATCTAACAAATCCAGAAATTAATAATACTTATCATTAAATAGATTTTGTTGCAAGTATATTTATTTATTTATTTACTAACTAATAACATATTTAAGATTTCTTCTTATCTGTTTAATAGTTAATTTAAGTATTAAAATTTATTTTTCTTTTGTATGTTTGCTTTTTTGGATCTTAAATATAAATTTAATAAATATTTGTTTTGATGTTAATTACATTATTATTTATTTTGTATTTTTACTTTTAGATTCTTTAAATAATTTAATTATAATAAACTAACTTTTTCAATTATAATATTTAACTTAATAATATAAAACAAAACTATAAATATTTGTATCAGGTATTTCATTAGTAGAGAAAGTAAATAAGTTAAATTACATTAATTATCTGTTAAATAAAGTAAATACATATAAATTAGGTGTTTTTTTCATAAATTAAGGTTAGAAATTATATATATATATATATATATATATATAATTGAATCCTAAGATTCTCCCTTAATAATACAACATGTAATAAATTTATATTATTTAAATATTAAATTTTTTAAATTTTAGTGGAAATAATTGATTTTATGTTATTATTTTATTTATAGGTGTAGATTTAATTCAATCATTTGAAATATTGTGTTTCAATTTTCAATTTGATGAAAAAATAAATCCTTAAATTTTTGAATTAATAATTCTTGATAAAAAAGTTTAAAATATTTTATACTTATTAAATGCATCGTTATTAAAGCATTTATAAAAATAAACTAAGAAAAAAAGCTTTTATTTATTGGTTAAAAAATGAAGAAAGAACCATTTTTGATATGATTTGCTTTATATTATATCAAGATAGTTTTTCATAAAAGTAAGTTATGTTTATTATTACTTTAATAAGTATTATTAGGTTTTTAAAATGGTACAGAATATAGATTTGATGAGCATAATTAGATATTTAAAATTATTTATTTAAATGCACAAGTTACTATATCTATAGCTTTATGACGAAAAAAATATCTTTTTTAAATAAATCTTAACTTAATAATATTTATTTTCTCTTTAAATAAATTTTATCTTTTCTTTTAAAATTATTTTTATGAGAAATTAGATATAAAAGAATTAATAAAATTTTTAATATAAAAATGTTGTGTTTATTATATTTTAACATTAAAAGTACTTTCATCAATAATGAAATAATAATGCAATATTAAATTTCTTTTAATTTAGATTGAAATATTTGAAATTATCATGGCATGTTTAATATCATTTTCTTCAAGTTTGTCAATGTTTATTAGATTTTATTTTAGTTTAGCTCATACTTGGAATAGAATTATTTAAAACTAAACAAAATAAATTATTGTATTAATTTGCTATTTTTAATTTTTTATTAATAGAATCAATTAATGAATTAAAATTTAAGAAATACCTACTTTTCTGTTAGTTTTTCAAAAGTAAATATAGATTTATTATACAAAATGAATGAATGGAGGACTATTTATATTTAAAAGCAATTGTATGCAATTTTTAGATTGGTTTATTTTTTCGTTAGATTTAATTTCAAATAAAGTAAATTCTAATGACATATTAAAAATATAATATATTATTTATCCCTTCAAAAATTAATAAAAAATAATTCAATTTATAACATCAACAGTCAAATTTTTATAAGATATTCATTTAAAGAATATTTATTAAGAAAAAAAATCTCTTTTTATTAATATTGAAAGTACTAGTAGCGATTAATTTGAAGGAGAACTAAATTAAATAGCTTATATTTCAAACAATAACACTCTTTTACAACATAAATGCAGTAACTTACAAGTAATTAATAGACTCCAACATCTGCTAGTCAGTATGCTTCAGCTAGGTCCAATTCTATGTATAATATTACTAAGCCAGATGGTTTGGCTATGCAGGTTCCTAAACAATCGTTTGTTGCTAATAACATATCTTTTGGAAGAGATACATAAGCTATAAGCTACAAAGCTAAGCCCTGTATTTTATCATAGCAATAGACCATTCAAACGGATATTTACAAGTAGTTACCGACGCCTTCTAGCATAGTTGGTCCTTTATCTTCTACCTCTACCAGTAAAAGCATTAGTAATTCTGCTTAAAAAGTAGTTAATCAGTTTAGTGTTGCATAAACAGCGGCAGGGCAGACTTACCAATAAAATGTATAGGCTAGTAGCTCTAGTGGGTTTAGTATTAACAGTATAAATAGCTAGCAATAGTAATAAAATGTTTCATATCAATACAACTCTTCGCGCAACAGACAATAAACTCATATTTATTCTTAAAATGGATAAAATTTGATTGTCCATCCTATTGGTGATATAGCTCACAAAATTGGAGTCACTTCACTCACATTTGAAAAAAAACCTAGTCAGCAATAATCTAAGGAGAATAATGAAAACTGTTTAGGAGTAGTTATTTAGAATATCAAGCAATACTCTGGTTAGTTAGGACCAACTTTAGTTTCAAATAAAATGATTCCTTCTCAAATTCCTTTTATTTAAAGTCCGTTGAAAACATCTTTATAAAGCTCAGGTAAAAAAACTGATAAAATTGTAAACATTTAGATTCTTTCACAGAATTAAAATATTTAAAATGCTATCTCATAGAGTTAACAGTTAAATTCTCAGCATTAAGCTGCTTTGAAGGATAAAGAAAAAGATGCTTAGAAGGAAAAAAATTTAAATTAATTTAAAGAATCTAGCATCAAGTTTATAACAAACACTGATTTGGAAACAGAATTAAAAGACTTAGCTCATTTGTTAAAGAGAGACAGGGATATTTATGGGTCAAATATCATGCTAACTACAGATAGAGAATAAGTAATCCCAGAAATGAAAATGGAGATAGAATTACTAAAGGAATAAAATGATGCTCTTAAATGTAAAGTAGATGAGCTTACTTTACTTGTTAATGATAAAGAAAAGTAATAAATTTTAGAAGAGAAAAACTTGTAGATATAATAAGCCCATGCTGATTATGAATAGCTTGCATAAAAATATGCATCGATTGAGAAGGCTTACGATCTGATGCACATTGAATACGATTCTTTGAATTAAAAATATTTGGAGTTGCAATCTTCAAAAAGTCCAAGAGACACCGAAAATGTGGATTTAGTTCAAGAATTAGAGAAGAAAGTGCTTTACATGGAGGAGAAAATGAGAGAAGATGAAATTCAGAGCAACAAGATGAAGTTAGTTGTTTTGAAATAGGAAGAAAGCATAAGCATATTAGAGAATTTAATAAGAGAAGCAAGAGAAGCACAATAAAATGCAGAAAAACAGCTTACTGATGAGCAAACCAATCGTTCTTAAAAAGAAACTTAGATATCAGAAAGGTACGAGACACAGAAGACAGAATTAATTTTATTAAACAACAAAATTGAAATGCTAAAGTTAGATGCAGAAAAAATATGTAAAGAGAAATAAAATTTAGAAAAATGGGTAGATGATTTAAAAGTAGAGCATGAAGAAAAACTCTAAGAAGTCAAGATAGCGTTGAAAAAAAAGATAAAAGAACTTAAAAAAACAAACTAAAATCTTGAAAAAGAAATCAGCATGAAAGAGGTCAATCTTTTGTAAATAGAAAGCGAAGGAGTTATTCTTTCAAAAAATACAAATGCTCTTTCAGATAAAGTTTTAGAGCTGCAGTCTTTGCTTGAAAAAAAAATAGAGGAAATAAGAGAAAAGGAGTAAATGTTGTGTGAAGAGCAAAACAAATATGAATTGCTGAGTTAAGAATTGTCTGTTTAGCGCTAAGGCTTTGAACTCACAATAAATTAATTATAAAATTAAAATAAATCAATTTAAGAATAATTAATAAGAAAAAATATCCTCCTTGATTCTGCCAGTGTTAGTTTTGAGGTGAATTAAAAGTGTTTGATCAAAGAAAAAGAAGAAGCCTTAGATAAAATTAGCAAGTGCAATGAAGAAATATCTCATTTAAAGAAAGCTCTAGAAGAATCTTCATTTAAAAATGAAGATCTTTAAGAAAAAATAAACGATTTAAGACTACAAAATGAAAATATGCTTCTCCAAGCAGAGAAACTCAGAAATGAAAACTTAGAATAAATGAGGATTTTCTAAGAAACACAAAAAACTCTAAATAATAGAATTGATTAGCTTATTTCAGAAAACAACAAGCTTTAGCAAATGGAATTGTTGAATCTCAATGAAAGATGCGACAAATTTAACTTAATGTTCTAACAGCTCTAGCAAGAAAAACTTTAGCTGATTCAAGACAATTCAGCAATTGTCTAAGATAAAATCACACTTAGTGAAAAAGTTAGAGAGCTACAATAAAATAATATAGATCTGCTTTCTAAAATTCACAGTTCTGACAACTAAAAAAATAACGAGTTAGCTGAGCTGAAATTCGAAATAGAGCAGCTAACCAGTTAAATAGATAAACTAAAGTAAGAAAATCATATGCTGTAGTAGGAAATTTTAGAGTACAAAAATAACATAAACTCATATAAGGAATAAATCAACAGCTTTATAATTGACATCAACTAATTCTAACTTTAATTAGACACCTTGAAGTAAGAATCTCGTCTAAAAACAGAGCAAATTAACCAACAAGAAAACCTCATCCTAAACTAGAAGAACCAAATAGACACCTTAGTTGAAAAGAGTTATTTGGATCAAGGTATTTATTTATTTATTTATTTAGTTTTTTTTCAATAGATATTTTGCTAAACTTTTTCTTATTCATTCATCTACTGTTAAATTTATTTGCCATTTTATTATGAATTATTTGATAAACTATTTATTTGGTAAATTTATGATCTGTCTTATTGATTGATTCCTTTATTTAAAAATAAAATAATTTAAATTAAATATTGCATAAATAGCAAACTAAAATAAAATTTTAAGATTTTCACATAAAATTTTAATTTATTTTTCAAATATTTTTGTTAAATATAAATTTATATTTCAACTTAATAAGATTTAATATTACTGAAATCTATATTAAATAAAATATATTTTTAAATAGAATCAGAAAGATTGGTTGAATACAAAATAAAGGAACTTGAAGATGAAAAAATATCTAATAATTAGAAATATGAAAATACTATTTAGAACTTAAGGATAAATGAGGAGCAGCTCCGTTAGGTTTCAATTCAATTAAATTAGAAAAGCGAATAAGTTAAAATACTAGAAGACTATAAAAATATCCTTACTTAGGAAAAAGAATAGTAACTTATAGAAATAAATAAATGCCATTTATAAATCAATAAGCTTAGTGCCTAATTAAAAGAAGTTGAGTAAAATCTCTAAACAGCTTAGGAGAAATACAAAGATTAACAGGTTTCACTAAACACTGCTCAAGATTAAATATTTAATATTAAACAACAATATTCTTAAGAACTAATAGAAAAAGACTAAATGATTTTATAATGCAAAGAATAATTAAGATATTAATGCATGAACTAAATAGAACAATCTCAGGTCTTGGAAGAAATGACAAACGAAATTGAAAAATAAAAAAATTTGGAAAAATAAGTTTCAACTTTAAGAAAAGAAAACGAAAAGCTAGAATTAGAACAAATTAAGTTGTTGAAAGACAATGAAGTTCTAAGATTGCATTTGATTTAAAAGTAGCCTGATAATTGTTAGATCGAACTAATTCTTGAGGAACATAACTAAATTCTAACAGAATATCATGAAGAAATTTAGAGATTGAAAGAAAAGCTACAATAAAAGTAATCAATACTTGAGAAATTTACCAATAAAATATCCATCTAATCAGATAAAATAGCAGAAAACGAAAAAGAAATTTCTAATCTTTAATCATTTATAGCCAATGGAAAGAAGCACTATGAAAAACTAATAGAAGAATATTAGCTAAAAATGGATTAAATGCAATAATAAAACACTTAGCAACAAATAGTTCTTAACAACTAAATTCATCTTCTAATGCAAGACAAGCAGTAAATGAAATCGCATTTGGATTAAATCCAAAAAGAAATGTCTGAGATAACCTAACTTTCACTTACTATGAGTTAAATTCCTCATACTAGACAATGAGTCAAAAACCTCAAAAATATCTGTGAAATGTATGAAAGTAGGTCAGATAATATCAAACCATATTATATTCATCAATAATATAAATTTATATAATTTTTATATAAAATACTAAATAATCTATCATTTATTATAACTAAAACACTAAATAATTAAAACTAATTGTAAAACTAGTATGTTTACTATTTTATATCAATGATTCATATTATTTTATAAATATTTACATTTAATTTTTTTAAATATTTTCATTAAAATTTAATATAATATAGTATACCCTTAATTAATTAAAAGTGTTAAAATTTAAATTTCTTTATATAAGTGATCAACCTCTAGTGAAAAAACAATCACATCTTCAGCATTCCTCTTGAAGCTTTCATTCAACCTTTGACCAATTTCAGAAGAATTATAGCCAAATTTGAACTTGAAAACTTGATAACTCAAATCAATACCAATTTAAGTTTTAGCCTCTTCATAATCAACGGATTTTAAATAATTATGATCTAAAGTAGTATGTTTTAACAAACTATTTTAGATTATAAAGCTGTTCATTCACATTAAAAACAAAAAAATAAATTAAATGTTTTAAGTTTTTACAATAACAAGCTTCATAAATGATTTATTTAAAAGTATGAATTCTGGCTCAAAACAACTGGATCGAATTTAAATTTGTAAAACTTAAGAATGATAACATCGTAAAATAATTTGATCACATTTATGTTAACTTAAAAATTATATGTTTAACTTAATTTTGTTTAATATGAAACATATTATATAAGCACATAATTATATCGATTTTAAATTAATTTAAAGTAATTAGAAAATAGAATGAGTAACTAAATTCCATTAATCTTTCAATCATTAAAATCAATTGCTCTGATTAGCTATGAATTTGACAACTAATCTTTTAGCTTTAAGACATTTGCTCTATACTTTCATACCATATGAATTATTAATTCTATTACATCTATAAATACATATTAGAATAATTAAAATAAATAACAATCGAAAGAATATTTTAAATTAAATAAAAATTTATTAAATAAATAAAAAGAATATTTATGAATTAAATCCAAATAATTAAACTGTTTTTGCCTTAAATCAAACTTCAAATTTGAAAGATTAGTGCATTTTGCTAATGCAGAACATAAGCTTGAGGCACCTTCATCACTAATTATATTAGAGCTTTTTAAATATTGAAGAAAATATAATTAGTTTTTTTTATTAGTTTGTTAGTTAGAAAGAAAGAAGAATGAAATATTAAGAAACTAATAAATTATTAAAGCAAATATTGAAAATTAAAATTGACTTAAATTAAATTAAATAAAATAAAATTAGATTCAAAAATAAAAAATTAAAGCTAAATCAATTTTGATATTGAAAAATATTAAATTTAAAAGAAAATAAGTATTTCTTACTTTAAATTTAGTATCAAATTTTAAATTTTAGTGCAGTTTATTAAAGCAGAGCTTAAGCCTGAGGCACCTTCATCGCTAATTTAATTATCACTTTTTAAATATTGAAGAAAATATAATTAGTTTTATTATTTAAGTAAAAGAATAATTAAGAAAAAATAAGAAAATACTTAATAATTAACAGAAAATTAAAAATGGCTTAAAATAAAAAAGCAAATAAATCAAATAAAAAGCTAAATAAAATCAACAGTATTTTTGTTTTTTAATCGATATTAAATATTAAATGATATAGCAATCCAAACGAAATAAGCAGTTTTTACCTTAAGCCTAGTGTCAAATTTGAGAGATATGCACAATTTCCTAATACAGAACCTAACACTAATGCACCTTTTCCAGTAATTTAATTACAGCTTTTTAAATATTAAAGAATATATAATTAGATTAATATTAGTTAGCTTGAGGGGGGAAATAATGAAGAATAAATATGAAATAATAAAAAAATAATAATTATATTAAATTATAAGTTAAATATTAAATAAATTAAAAAAAACATAACCAAAATCAAAAAGTTAAATAATGCAAATAAAAAGTTAATTAAAAAAAACAGTATTTTTATTTTAAATCTTTTTTGATATTAAAAAATAACATAATACAAAATAGTGAGTTGTTTTTACCTTAAGTTTAGATTTAATTTTAAGAGATTAGTGCAGTTTGCTAATAAAGAGCCTAAGCCTGATGCACCTTCATCACCAATTTAGCAACTACTTTTTAAAATATTGAAGAAAATACAATCAAATTTATTAATTAGTTATTAGAAAAAATGAAGATAAAACACTAGATAAATATTAAGAAAATAATAAAAAATTAAAGCAAATGTTAAAAAATGAAAAATTAATTAAATTAAAAAAAGTATAATAAGAATTAAAAAGCAAATAAATCATATAAAAAGTATTTTTGTTTTAAATTCATTTTTATATTAAAATATATCACAATTCAAAAGAAAAAAAGCTGTTTCTACATTAAAATTAGTGTCAAATTTGAAAGATGAGTGCAGCTTGCTAATGCAGAACCTAAACTTGAGGCACCATTTGAACCAATCGAATTAGAGCTTTTAAATATAGAAGAAAATATAATTAGTTTTAATAGTTAGTTAGAAACAAAATTGAAGACACAATATGAAATAATAAGAAATTAATAAAGCAAAGATTGAAAATTAAAAATGACTTAAATTTAAAAAAACATAATTAATTAAAAAAGAAAGCAAACAAATCAAATAAAAAGCTAACAAATATAAAGAGTGTTTTTGTTTTTAATCCCATATGATGTTAAAAAGTATCATATTCAAAAGAAATAAGCTATTTTTACTATAAATTAATTGTCAAATTTAAGAGATTGGTGCAGTTTACTAATCCAAAGCCTAAGCCTGAAGCACCTTTTGCACCAATTAAATTGTAACTTTTTAAATATTAAAGAATATATAATTAGTTTGTTTACGTGTTCGTTAGAAGGAAAAATAAAGTAAACATATTAAATAATACGAAAATTATAAATAATTTAATCAAAGGTTGATGATTTAAATTAAAAAAAATATAATGACTTAAAAAACGAATATATCAAATCAAATAAGAGTAAATGTAAAGTGTATTTTTAATTTTTCTTTAAATCCATTTTGATATTAAAAAATATCATAATTTAAATAAATAAGCTGCTTTTACCTTAAGTTTAGTGTCAAATTTGAAAGATTTGTGCATTTAGCTAATGCAGAACCTATGTCTGTAGCACGTTTATCACCAATTTAATTAAAACTTTTTTTATAGAAGAAAATATAATTAGTTAAAAAGTTATTTAAAAAGAAAAAAGAATAAAAAACATGAAATAATAAGAAACTTATTTTATATGAAAACAAAATTTGAAAATAAAAAATAAGACAACTTAAAAAAATATTTATTTGAATAAAAAAAGATAAAAATAAAAATATTTCTTAAAAAAGAAAATTTAACTTAACAATAATAATGAAATAAATAAAAAATAACATAAAATGCTATTTACCTGAAATTAAGATGGAGATCAGTATAAGATTAAAGTGAAGAGTTTAAAAACTTTTTTAAAGATAAAAGATGTTAATTATTAATTAATTAAAAAATAAATAATTACATCTTTCAGATTGCTAAAATTTATATTCTATTATATCATTTATTTTTTGATAAATTATTAGTTACAACCTTATCTAAATTTAATTTTTTCATTTCTTTTTAACATAAATTTATTAAAAAACAATTTATAAATAAATTTTAGAGATCGAATATAATTTAAAAACTTTAAGATAAATAAGACAAAAATTATTAGTTAGAAAGTTGTAGATAATTTATAAATTTTTACACTAACAAATTAATTGAAATTTAAAAAATATTTTAATATCATAAAATTTCTAATTAGTAATAACTTAAGTTATTCTTGCTTATTCAATTATGATCAACTGGTAAGTTTGCTATTTTGGGACACTTATTTAGCAGACTACAATAAAATTCAAATAGATTATTTGTCTAACAACAATATTGTTGTACTTTATGCCATAGATGCGATTAAAGCTTTATTATAGCTTTTAAATGTTATCTAAATAAACCCCTAGCAAATAACATTATGAAACAATCGATAAGATGAAAACCATTCAGAGTATTAAATAAAATAATAAATTTAATCTAAATCTTTTTTTTAATGATTTTGCAATCATAAGAAATCTTAAGTAAAAAATTATTAAATTAAAAGCTAAAAAGTATTAGGGGTAAGAAGGGGGTTTAATATAGAGAGTTTATAGTGTATTTAATAATTTTTATAGAATTTATTTGCAGATATAATTGCATTTTATTTAAATATAAATAATCATAAAGTTATATTTTATGTTTTATTTATTACTTGTTTTAAAAATAAATATAAAAAATATAGATTAATACATTTTTTTATATTTAGCAAATATTGTTTTTCAAATTATTAGTTCCATCTATTGTTATTAATTACTTATTTTTTATCATAAATCTACTTTAAAAGCAACTAATCTTTTCGATTTACGAAATTTATTGAAAATTTTGAATTCATTAAAGTGATAAAGTCTATTATAACTTTTAATAAATATTATATTTTATAAAAAAATAATTAGGATATGAATAATCAAAAAATATGAAAGGTTGAAAATTAAAAATTACTTAAAAAAAATAATCGGAATTAAAATGTAAACAAACAAAATAAAAAGCCAATAATTTAAAAACTTATTTTTTCGCTTAAATTAATTTTGATTTTAAAAAATATCACAGAACAAAAGTAATAAGTTGTTTATACCTAATGTCTAGTGTAAATTTTTTGAGATTAGTTAAGTTTGCAATTCCAGAACATAATCCTAAGGCACCTACACAACTAAAATCGTTATAACTTTTTAAATATTTGAAAAAAATATATTTAGTTTATTTATTTTTAAGAAAGAAAAATGAATTAAGAAAAATTATAAAATAGCAAGAAAATAATAAAAATAAATTAAAGGCTGAAAATTAAAAGTGATTTAAAATAAAGAATCATAACCAAAATTAAAAAATCAAAATAAAAAGCCAATAATTAATAAAAATTTGTTTTCTCTAAATAGATTTCGACTTTAAAAATATCACAAAATAAAAGATTAAGTTATTTATACTTTAGGTCTAGTGTAAAATTTGAGAGACTAGAGAAGTTTGCTAATGCCAAACCTATGCTTGAAGCATCTTAATCACCAATTAAATTTCCACTTTTTAAATATTAAAGAATATATAATAAGTTTATTTATTTATTGTCAGTTAGAAGAAAAAATATGATATGATAATTAGAATAAAATAAAAAACCATTAATTTAAAAGAAATTTGTTTGCTTGAAATAAGTTTCAATATTAAAAATATCGCAAACCAAAATAAATAAGTTGTTTATACCTTAGGTTTAGTGTAAAATTTGTGAGATTAGAGAAGTTTGCTAATGCAGAGAATAAGCTTGAACAACCTTTACTACCAATTTTATTTTTACTTTTTAAATATTAAAGAATACATAATTAATTATTAGTACAAGAAAAATTAATCAAGAAAAAATATGAAATGATAATAAAATAATGTAAATAAAAAATTATTAATTTAAAAGAATTTATTTGTTTGCTTTAAATATATTTTATAAAAATATAAAAAACCAAAAGAAATAAGTTGATTATACCTTAGGTCTAGTGTAAAATTTTTGAGATTAGTTAAGTTTACTAATGCAGAGCTTAAGCTTAAGCAACGTATACTACAAATATTATTTGAACTTTTTAAATAAAAAAAATAAAGAAAAAATATAAAACGATAACTAATATGCTAAAAAATTTGTTTGCTTTAAATCGATTTCGACGTTAAAAATATCACAAAATAAAAGATTTAAGCTGTTTATACCGTAGGTTTAGTGTAAAACTTGAGAGACTAGTGCAGTTTTATAATCCCAAACCTATGCTTGAGGCACCTTTATCATCAATAAAATTTTCACTTTTTAAATATAAAAGAATATCTAATAAGTTTATTTATTTATTAGTCAGTTAGAAGGAAAAATGTATATAGAAAAAATATGAAATGATAATTAAAACAAAATAAAAAATCATTAATTTAAAAGATTTTATTTGTTTGCTTTAAATAAGTTTTGATATTAAAAATATCACCAACCAAATGAAATAAGTTATTTATACCTTAGATTTAATGTAAAATTTATGAGATAAGAGAATTTTGTTAATACAGAGTCTAAGCTTGAGTAACCTTCACTACCAATATTACTATAACTTTTTATATATTAAGAATACATAGTTAATTTATTTATTAACGATGGTAAAATGAATCAACAAAAAATATGAAATGATAATTAAAATGCAAATAAAAAAAATTAAAAATTATTAATTAAAAAAAATTTATTTATTTGCTTTAAATAAATTTTAGATATTTAAAATATCACATACCAAAAGAAATAAGTTATTTATACCTTAGGTCTAGTGTAAAATTTTTGAGATTAGTTAAGTTTGCTAATCCAGAACATAATCCTGAGGCACCTTCACAACTAAAATCGTTTTAACTTTTTACATATTTGAAAAAAAATATATTTAGCTTATTTATGAGTAAGAAGGAAATATGAATTAAGAAAAATTATAAAATAGTAAGAAAATAATAATAATAAAATTAAAGGCTGAAAATTAAAAGTGATTTAAAACAAAGAATCATAACCAAAATTAAATAATCAAAATAAAAAGCAAATAATTAAACAAATTAGTTTGCTTTAAATCGATTTTGATATTAAAAATATCACATAATAAAATATTTAAGTTGTTTATACCTTAGGTCTAGTGTAAAATTTTAGAGACTAGTGCAGCTAGCTAATGCCAAGCCTATGCTTGAGGCATCTTTATCATCAATTAAATTTCCACTTTTTAAATATTAAAGAATATCTAATAAGTTTATTTATTTATTAGTCAGTTAGAAGAAAAAATATGATATGATAATTAAAATAAAATAAAAAACCATTAATTTAAAAGAGTTTTGTTTGCTTGAAATAAGTTTCAATATTAAAAATATCACAAACCAAAATAAATAAGTTGTTTATACCTTAGGTTTAGTGTAAAATTTGTGAGATTAGAGAAGTTTGCTAATGCAGAGCACAAGCTTGAGCAACCTTTACTACCAATTTAATTTTAACTATTTAAATATTAAAGAATACATAATTATTTATTAGTGCAAGAAAAATTAATCAAGAAAAAATATGAAATGATAATTAAAATGCAAATAAAAAATTATTAATTTAAAAGAATTTATTTGTTTGCTTTAAATAAATTTTAGAAATTTAAAACTAACTATCACAAACCAAAAGAAATAAGCTGTTTATACCTTATATTTAGTTTAAAATTTTTGAGATTAGTTAAGTTTGCTAATGCAGAGCTTAAGCTTGAGCAACCTATACTACCAATATTATTTGAACTTTTTAAATAAAAATGAATATGGAAAAAATATAAAACGATAACTAAAATTCCAACAAATAAAATAAAAAGCCAATAATTAAAAAGAGAATTTTTAATTTAGATCCGATTTTATTTTAAAAACATCACAAAACAAGAGAAATATGTTATTTTTACTATAAGTTGAGTTTAAATCTTGAGAGATTAGTAAATTTGGATAATAAAGAACCTAAGTCTGAACCACCTTTACTACCAATTTAATTATAACTTTTTAATATTGAAGAGTATATAATTAATATATTAGTTAGCATTAACGAAAATTGAAGAAATAATAACAAGAAATTAATATTTTATAAAAGCAAAAACTAAAAATAAAAAATGAATTTAAAAGCAAATAAATAAAATAAAAAGTTGATAAATTTAAAGAATATTTTAATTTTTATATTAAAAAATATCCCAATCCAAAAGATTAAATTTTTTTTTACCTTAAGTTTAGTTTAAAATTTGAGAGTTTAGTACACTTTGATAAAGCAGTCACTAAGCCAGGAACATTTTCATCACTAATTTAAAGGTAACTTTTTAAATATTTAAGAAAATATAATCGAGTTTATTATTTAGTTAAAGAGAAAAATAGGAAATAACAAAAAATTAATAAGCAATTGATAAAAATTAATTAAAATAATGATAAATTAAGAATATTTAATATGATAGTTACAAATAATTAATAAATTGAATATTAATAAATTGTATTTACCTGAAAGAAATGTCGAGATCAGTATAAGATTAAAGAGGAGAGTTAATTAGCTTTTTTTTTAATAAAAATAAACTTAAGCATTAATTAATTAAAAATATAATAATTACATCTATCAGTTTGCTAGTAAATTTATTTTATTACATCCTTTATTATTTTTGCTAAATAATCAGTAAAATTTTAATTCAATGATCTATTTTTAATATAAATTTATTTGGATGCAAAGAATTCATAAATTTTACATAAAAATGGAATTTAGATACTTTATGATAAACAAGACAAAAAAACATATAATGAGAAAGTTGTACAATCGATAATATATAAATGTTTACATAAATAAATAAATCAATAAAAGTTTAAAATTATTTTATGAATAATCATAAAATTTCTAAATACGAATAAATTAAGTAATTCTTACTTTATTCATTTATGATTAACTTTTAGGTATACTCATAGCTTGCTACTTGCAGAAATTTATTTAATA
This sequence comes from Tetrahymena malaccensis 436, assembly GCA_000231845.2. NCBI lineage: Eukaryota > Ciliophora > Oligohymenophorea > Hymenostomatida > Tetrahymenidae > Tetrahymena > Tetrahymena malaccensis. Next base: position 55,251 of record JH720141.1, on the reverse strand, counting down.
AGTATCAACTAAATTAATAAATAAATATTAAGAAGAATGTTTAAGTATTTTTGATGGAATCAAATAAAATAAAAAAGGTTTTATGGGAAGAGAAGACATTTTGTTAATTAAATTAAAATAGTTAGAGAAATGAGTTTTAAGTGTAATATATGTGTTTATTAAATTAAAATAGTTAAAGAAATGAGTTTTAAGTGTAATATATGTGATTATTTCAATAAATACAAGGTATAAAAATTAATCTAGTAACAATTATATAATATTAATTTATACTAATTATAGTGTTTATATAAATTTATTGGTTAGTTAATTAGTTAGGTAGATAGATAGGTAGTTAGTTAGTTATTCTGTTTGTTATTTAATTAATAAATAGATTTTAATTTATTTTGCTTCCTGTTATAATTCATTCCAGTTTAGTATGATAAATATTGCGAAGGAACTAGTCTATTTTTCAATTCTAAGTGTTTTCCTGCTCTTGAGTTTTTTAGATCATGTTCTCATAGTCTCTAAGATATAATTCATAAAGTGTGATGTTAGACCTATTTTGATTTGATAGTGTGCTGATATCTTGATTGCTACCTTTTTAAATATAGGAAGTGTTTTAGCTGTTCAAGTTAGAATGAGGTTTGTAAAGAATTGGAGAGTGATTTCTACTTTTGTAGTCATATGCTTTCTAAAAGTTATAGCTCTTTTCTGCATTGAGATCATATTTTTTTTTATTATTATTCATTTAAGATTGATCAGTTAATTTTCTATCATTCATCCTAATAGGAGAGGTATCCATTAATTTATTGCTGCTACCCTTATTGAGGTGTGAATAAGGATTTTTCTGAGTAAAGTCTTGAAATGCTCTATATGACTGTCTCTTTTGGTTTTTGCTTTCAAAATATTGGTTAGGTTGGTAGTAGTTGTGGCAAGAAACAGGAGATTTTGATTTTTAATTCAAATATTTTGTTGAGTACGGGGAAGCCTCATCTCTTTTGCTTCTATTTGATTCTGCACATCTCAGCATACTGCTATTTTAAGAACTAGGAGATGCAATATATTTGTTGCTGTATGGAGCATAGTGGTTTAGAGATAACTATGAAGGGTGCTCTTGATTTTAAAAGAGATTTTTTTAGCTATTTTGATTTGAGAGAATATTGTCTTTCTCTAATTTGAGGTTTCGGATCGTTTATTTCTTTTATTCTATTACATTATAAATATCTTGTTCTTCAAAATCTTCTTATTTGATTGATTCTTCTATTTTTTTTGACCTATTAATTTCATTTATTTTTCTAAAAAATCATTAATAATATAAAATAATTACTTAAACTAGTTTTTTATTGTCTGCGATTATTCTAAGATGTCATTCACTTTTACATCTAGCTTTTAAAGCTATGTCAGCAAGTTGTTCTGTCTTTCGATTTTATATGAAATCATGTTTTCTTTATTTTCTATGTTTTTAAAAGGACTTGTTTCTTTTCTTCCTGCTTATTGTCTATTTTTAAAACTTTCTGGCTGGTAATTTCTATTAGCATTATTGCTATTTTCGTGAAGAAGTCTTGGAGATTTTGAATGTGTTACAAATTCTTATTAGGAAAATGCTTAAAAGTTTTGCTGGTTTTATATTTAATTTTCTGAATTGCTTTTCTTGCTAATATTTTAAGGTAATTTTATCTTGTAGCGATTAAAAACTTCAGATTTTTAATTGTTTGTCATCATCTTATTTATATCAGCTCTTGTAGTTTCATTAGTTTCCATTGCTATAGTAGATTATCTTATCGATGTTTCATCGAATTAAGTTACTTTTTTTCCAGACCCTTCCTTTTTATGTTAATCTAAGTAAATCTTCGCTTTCTGATTACTGTCGCTTAACATGAACTCTTTTATTTAGTTATTATGTAGTTAATTGCTTTGTAGAGATAAAATGCTATCCTATTAACTTTAAGGTGTAAGAAACTCAGCCAATTTATAAAAATCATTTCTTTTAGAGTGATCAAGCTCTAGCATTTACTATATTAAACAGTATAAATTGTAAGAATATCTAGACTTAACAATTTCTAAAAGTTCATCTAAAACATTCTTTTTTATTTCTAACGTTTCATAATCTATGACTTCAGAATTAATATCTCTTAGTGTTGCCATTTCAAGAGCAACAAGACCCAAGCTAAAAACGTCACCTCTCTGCCAGTCATCGATATACTCTTGTATCTTTTACAGGTCTCTAAAATATTCAAAAGATTATTAAAAATAATTTCTCGAACATAATTTAATGATTCTTTATCCTCATTTAATATAGCAAAAAAAATATTTTCTGTAATATTTTAAAATAGTTAAAAATTGTAACAAAAAAGCAGTTTTTTTAAAATAGAAATTATACTGTGAAGAAGAATTTTTCAATAGAAATTGTTAATTTAATATTTTGATATTTGAAGAAATTTAATATTTATTTGTTAAAAGCAAACCTGTTTTTAATCGCATGTAGCTTCTCAGGTGAAAGATACATTTTGTGATACGTAGCTGCACCTAAAACAGTTTATTTGTAAGGAGTCGGTTATTGATTATATAAGAAGTTCATATCTGTAATTTTATATGATCCATCAGGAGAAACTAAAATGGTTTTTGGCCTAATATCACAGTGAGTGAAATTACAGTAATGCATACACATTAGAGCACTAAGAATGCAATCAATTAAAAAATAAATATCTTATTCGTTGAAAGGTGTTTGTTAATTTTTATTCATATTTATGAGCTTTTCAAGGGTATTATCAAAATACTCATAAACTATAATCACCTTATAAAAATTAGAGCAAAAGTGCTCGTTAATTTCAGTTTTTATATCAACTATGTTCACTATAGAAGGTATTTACATTTACTGCTATTTACTTGTAGCTTATTAGAAAAGCTCTTTAAACTCGCTTTTATTTGAAAGAACAAATGTCTTTATCGCATACTTTTTATTTGTCTCTATATTCTATACCACTTTTGCTTCACCATATCTAACATTATTAATTTGTTGCACGAATTGAAGATTATCTCCATTCTGCTAAGATCTTTCAAAATTATCTATGCTACTTGCTGCAGACTCACTCGCTCCCATTCTCTATTATCACTTAAATGACAATCAAACCAATATATTTATTTATTGCTTCTTTAATTTTGTAAGCCTTGAACTACGCTTTATTTATATCCTATCTTAAATATATGTATAAATATCAATCGATGAATGAATTTAATTATTTATTTATTATGTATGTTTTTTGAATTATTTAAATTGCCTTAATACCTAAAATTTAGTTGTTAAATTCGATTTTTATTTTAATTGTCATCCCTTTTAATAACATAAATTACTTATCACATCCAAACAATATATTATTTTCAAAAAATATATCAGTTTGTTGGTAAAATGAGTTCATTTATTATTCAAATAACTTTCCATAATTTGATTCTCGATATCTTTTTTCATAAATTGATTAAGGAGCAAAGTTATACAAAAAAGGTTTAGATTTTAAAACCATTTTTAACTGAGCATAATAAAAAAGTGATTTAAAAAAGTATTTAGATATCTTAAAAAGAAACTAAACAAAATTTTTATTGTATATTTAAGCTAAAAAAAATAAACTATTTTATGAAAATAAAAAATTATTAATTAAAAATATAAAAAGATATATATGGATATATGAAGAGATTTTGAAATTAAATAATGTATTATTATTATAAAATAAGATTCTACAATATGCCTTTATAGTAGGTAGATTGGTATGAAGATCATTTGAATAATTATGAAGTGATTTTATTTAGATATCAAAAAGAAGCTCAATTAAAATAATTTGAAACTTAAAATAGAATTTTTTAGCTAAAAAAATAAACTATTTTTCTGAAAATGTAAAATTATGAACTAAAAATGAAAAATATAAAAGATTTGCTGAATGCTTGTAGGTAAATAATGTATTTTTATTACAAAATAAGATTATACAATATGCAGTTCAAGTAGATTGATATGATGATTATTTGAGTAATTATTATATACTTTTATTAAATATCAAATAGAATTTTTATTTATAAATTTTTTATTTGTGTAGTAATCTAATTAATGTGGTAATTGATTTAATTATGTATTTACTTATATTATTATTTTTTATTTGATTTATATAGTTTGAAGATAGGTAGATTGATAGAATTATTTTAAACAATTTTATTAATATTGATTGATTGGCTTTTGCTTATTAATAAAGCAATTTGAAGTGTTTAGTTTATATTTGTTATAGAAGCTTTATGAGTAGATAGATACCTCTTCATGAGAATTTGTTATTATAATTAATATTGACAATAAAACTAATTAACTAACTCTACTTTAGTAGTAAAAGAATATTTCTTTCTTTCTTTATTTCTTAAATTTATTTATTTATTTTGTTCTTTTTACTTGATAATTAATATATTTTATAGTAATACATTGAATATGGATTGATTAATTAATAAACTAAGAAGCAGCAGCAAAAATCTTAAATAAGCAAACTAATTTAAAGCTACCTAAATTTTGATCCATCACCTAAATCCGATAGGAGGAGGCATAAAATCAACATTTGTGGGTGCTGAGTTGGAGTGAGGGATAATGATGGGTATAGATCCCGTGCTCTAGTGACCTCTGATTGCTCTGCTGAATGAGTTATGCTAAGCTTCCTAGTCTTCTACTTCTTCTTCACGCATCTATTCATTAACTGATTCCTAATGAATCATTAAAGGCATCAGTAAAGGTTAAGATTAATGTTACTGAGTTGAGAGTTATTATATATTAATTTAATTACGATTTTATAATTCATTAGTTTCATCTACTTCTATGTAATTTCCTAGAGAGGAGTTTGATTGTGGGACAAACTATCTCAGTTACGACTACTGATTTTATTAGAAAGGACTTAGCTGTCTTCTACTTCCGAATAAAACAGATTAAGAGCGCTGCTAAGAATCCTAATTTACTTAAGTATTCGCCCTAAAATTGATAGCATTTTATGAGATATCTATATTCTGATCCTAAGGTATGTTTATATTGTTTTACTAGCTAAAGTTGTAAATCACATAAGGGGATTAGAACTATTGACTATCATCAACTACTCTGGATATTTACACTTAAGGTTCTTCCTCTTAATATGCCTCGAAGTCCCTTTCTCTATTTATGTCATGTTTCAGTTGTTTTGGAACAGGCTTAGTAGGGTAATCAATTTCTTCTTTTCTGCAGTAACCTATAATATAAAATATTATATTTTTAATCAAAATAAAATTATTAATTTATGCATTAAAATAATTTTCTTGATAATTTAAAATTTATTTTTCAAATTAAACTAAAATTGTAAATATCAAATAATATATTTTTCAAGATCAATCAATATGAATAATTTTATAAATTATTTTATTGTTCAAAAAATAATGATTTGAAAAAATTTATTATTTTTTTTTCTTCTTCTTTTTGAATTCATTTAGAGAATGCTATAAATAGCCTAAATGTGTATTTTTTATTAGAGCAGTAAAAGAATTTTGCTTGCTTTGTTGAAATTGATTTTTTTTAAATAAAAATATTAATCAAAATAATCTTAAAAATTCATAATTTTTTTAAGATCTAGGATTACTAATTAATTTTCTAAAAATAAATTTTAATTCGTCATGACAAATTTGATTAAGAAATTAATTAAAGCTAAAATTATTTAATTTTTATTTATTTTCTTCGAATAGAATTTTAATTTTTGGATAAATATTTTTTGTTCCCATCAAAAATTAACAATTTAAAAGTGCTATTTATTTGTGATGTATTTTGTTTTAATGGTAAATTTTAAAAATAATTTACAGAAATTAAAGAACTATCTGAGTCTGCTCTTTTTTTCGATTCTTTTGATTTTTATATGGGTTCTTCCATTTTATAAGTCCAAATTTTGGTTGTATTAAACTGTAATAGGTTTCTTAACTAGAACTAAAGTACCAAATTTTGAGTTTATATCGTATAATTTAATTTTATTATCCTTGTCCACTTCTAATTTTAAATGCTTTCTAGAGACTGTAATTTCGCTGAGCTTTATGTCGCAGTTGTGCCCCCTACCAATATTAAAATATTACTTGTTTGTAAAGTTAAGCATATAAATTAATCCGTCAGCGTCTTCAAGGACAATAAATTTATCAAATTTCAGATTCTTGAATTGATACAAATTGTAAACTTGGTCATCTAACTTTACAGTAGGAGGAAGGAGGGTCATGCATAACTCGCATTTAATGCAACGTGATTTTATATTTGCATAATTAGGTCTCTCAATTATTTAAATACGCTAATTAATCCATTGCTAAACACAGTCATAATGGATCCATCGTGTACTTCCCTTACAATTGCATGGAGCAAGTAATGGATTTTTTCTTGAGCAGCTAGAGCTCAAGCAGATTCTGCAGGGCATTCTTTCTTATTTCTCTTGTTGCTTTTCAATTTGGTCGTGTCCTAAAGAACAAACTCTTGAGTTTCCGTGTGAAGTTGCTGACTTCATTAAAATAAATTTATATTAAAATATATTCTTTCCTTGGATCTCCCCAAAATAAATTGCTTCAATTTGTATTTGTAAATATATGCAAATAACTCAGTGTTATAGCTTTTAGAAAGTGAATTAAAGCAATTCGGAATCAATATTAAATGTAAGCTATTCAAATTAGCTTGATTTTTTGGAAGATAAAAAAGATATTTAAAAGCAAATATTTAATTACTGAATTCATCATATCTTCGTCTGAAATGAATGTGTTCATGATATTTGAAATGTGATAATGATTTTCTATTTCTAGCATTTGCTTGTTGTTGCTTAAATTGATCTATTTTTTTATTGATATAAAATAATTTAAATCTTTATCAAATGTGTTAATAATTTTTCAAGCATTTATTTATTTTCTTTCCTCTTTTCACTCAACTCGCTTTACTATCAAAAACTCATTAGCAATTATTTAACTTATTTTATTTACAATTATTTTTTAACTTTAATTAATTGTGCATATTAATTTACTATAGAGGCCTTAATTTAATAACATGATTTCTCGTATAAAGTAAATTCATAAGTATTTCAACGCTTCATTACTGCATTTTTCAAAGAATATTTATCAACTTATTTTAAAAGAATTATTTTCTCAAAAATACTTTTTAATTACATCATTGCCAAAGTGTTAGTTAGCATCATCAGTTTTAAATAATTGGTTTAGCATTAAATTTACAAATTTAATTATTCCCTTTAAAAATTCAAATAAATTGACTTTTTAGTATCCTTTGTTAATGAATAAATTATTGCAAATATTTAGATTCTCGCTTATCCCTACGATCATTATATGAAATATCAACTTGTTTGTCATTAATTGATAAAGTTATAAATTTTATATTTTTTCAATAGATGATATTTTTTAGAATTTTCGCATTATTTTAGCAATCCTTCAAGCAAACTAGAAAACAATCAATCTTTAGTACAAAGAATGAATCAAATAACACTTTTTGTAGTAAACAAGGAAGAGTGAAAAGCAGAGAGTAGAAAGAAAACAAATAAAGTTTGGCTATGCAAATTGAAAAGATATTTAATTTAAATTTACTTAGAGGATAGTAAACTGTTTCTTTCCAATCTTTATAGTGTCATTCAGATCAACTATGATGGGTTCCGAATCGGAACGAGGGACCACCTTCCATAGCAATTGATCTTTTTCTTCTGGAGGGTACACTTTTACAAGGTTGTCTATATGTTAATAAATATAAGGTTGAATAGACTTAACAAAAATAGGACTTTTATAAAAGAATAAAGAATTTATACTAATTATTGCTTTAAGTAAAGAAAATGTAGAATTTACCTTAAAATTTCAGAGAAAACAGCTTTTTATCATCAGATGTCATTTAAGAAATATCATTTTATTATCCAGACTTTTTGTTCTTGCTATAGAAGAAAGTATCATCTTGTTTTCTGGATAGAATCCCTTCACTCTTAATAGTGTGTTCTTTCAAATTTAAATCTTTATCTAAATCATAATCAAATAAATTGTAGTTATCTTTAATCCAAGTTTTGCTCGATATCTTCACTTTAAACGACATTTTATCTCTGCTTTTTAAAAATCTATGTATCGGTCCTGCCGCTCCTCTTATTGTCTAGTTAGCTTGTAATTTCAATCAAATTCTGATTGATAATAGACTACTTTCTTTTTTATTTTATTTGCTCTTATATTTTGCTTTTGATTTTGTTTATCACAATCAATTATTCTTTCAAACTTTTATTAATTATTTCATTAAAAAAATAAGCTTTTTGTCATAGATTCTATCAATCAATTAATGAATAACATCTCGCTCACGAAAAGAAAAATATTCAAATATTAATCAAACAAACATCCAAATAAATCCAAACTCTCTCAAATCAATACAAGAGTGTTTGTTTAGTTAGTAAAAATTCTATACAAAGGAAGGAAGGGATTTATTTGATGAATTATTTCATTGATCCTATAATGAAATACCATTACAATTCCTTCATTGTTTATTTTTCTGAATACTCAATACTAATTCTAATCCAACCTGATAATTAAATCTTATTTCGTTTATCAAAAAAAATTTGCATGCAACTGAAGTGAATATTGCCTTATAAGGCAGCCCAATTTATAAATTTCTTTTATCTATCATCATTTGACGCTCTTTTCGCTATCTTCAAAATTAATTATCATTTAAATCATGTATGCTCCTTAATTATAATAGAAAAAATATTTTCAATTATTATTAATTTTAAATTAAACGCATACATTTTTTAAATTGCAAATTCAATCTATCAAAAAAAATAAAATTTTCCTAAAAATAGCTTTGGCGAAAAAACAATTTGGCAAATCCAAAATTAAATTTTAATTTGATCTTTTAATGATCATTTAATATATTTTTTAAAGATTAATTTCAAGTAAAGTAGAAAGAGAGAAGTTTACAATATTGCTCATTTTAATAATTTCTAATTAAACTTTATGATAAACTGGATTATTTTCTAGATTATTAATTTTTATTAATTGCAAGATAACATATCACTGTTAGTTTTCTAAAAAAATATTTAATAAACTAACTAATAAAAGAAATTTTAGAGTAATTTACTTAATTAAAGAAATTTAATTTGATTTTATAATAAAATATGTTTCTATTTTAAATTAATTTGTATTTATAAAAATGCAATTTATCTGCTATAAAATTCTTTTTATATAATTTGCTTATTTCTTTTTTAAATATATTTTAACTTAATATTATCTTAAGACTTAAAAAAATTATTTCTATTGATTGTTAAGCAAAATAATATCTTTAAGTTAAAAAGTTTGAAACTAAAAATATGAAACTTAAGCTTAAGTAAACTTTCAAAAGAATTTAAAATAATTTAAGTAATTTTTTTTAGTTCATAACATAATTTTGGTTATTTTTTTATTTTGCCTTTTAAATAGAAACCTCTTAACTATTTAGTAAATTAAATTAACTAGGTTTTATTTTAATTTTTATTGCTTATTATTTTCATTTTTAAAAAATGAAATATAAAAAATCGAACTATTTTGATATTTCTACGATTCCTGCAATAAATTTGTTTGGAAATACTTTAAATTAAATTTTATTCTAAATATAATATATATAAAAATAGATTTATTGTTTTGCAATCTTTTGATTGAATAATGTTATTTGTATAGCTTTGAAATTTTTTAGTTATTTGATATTAAAACACACAAGCTAAACTATTGAAATATTTAGTTGTACTACTTAGAGTATTTAATAAAGAGATATTATATTAAAAATTTTTTAATTAAAAGCTTATACAATTTTAATTTTACATAAGAAGGTTTTTACTTTCAAAAAACCTCAATAAAAAATAATTTATTTTTATGAGTAAAGTTATAATCAAAAGAAAAATACTAATTCTTCCTAAAATAAAGAGAAAAAACTATTTATTATTCAGTTCATTTCTTATGAATACCTCTATCTATATTAAGAATTTTTAGATAAATAAATTCGAAAGAATCTACAATATAAATAAGATATTGATTTAAATATTTTTTAGAAAGAAATCTGAACCTCAATTAAATACTCTTACTAAAAAAATAGAAGGATTTATTATATTTTAGAGATAAAAAACACATTAATTCATTTTTGTTTTTAAAAATTACTCAAATTAATATATATTTATAATGAATAGAGACTGTTAAAATAATTATAATTTCTGAAATAATTCATTATGATTATTAATTTTATTAAATTTGCTATTGCTAATGTATACACACAAGGAGATATAAAAATAACAATTATTAATTGCATGTATTACTTGAATTAATTTTTGGTTTTTTTTAAATTGAATTTGCTTACTTTAACAGCCATTACAAATTTTTGAATTTAAGTTTTAAAAAGGATCTGTTTTATTTTAAATAATAAATGAAAGTTAAAAATCGATACTGATAATAAATACTTTCTGATCAATTGACGCTATTTATGAATGAATTTACTATTGTAATTAAGAAAAGAAAATTAATCAATTTATTATTTAAAATATTTGATAATTTCAGATTAGGGTGAGTGATTTATTTTAATATATTAAGAAATATTTATTTTTTTAATTTTGATAAAGATTTTATGTGTATAAAACGGAAATAAATTTGTTAAGCTTTAATATGAAATGTTAATTTTATTTGATATGTGATTTATATAATTTATAAAATACTATCGTTATTATCTTTATATAAAATTTTTTTCATTCGTCTTGGCTAACGAAGTTGGCAAGATTTTCGAAAGCTTCGTAAGCTTGTTAGAGGAAACCAGCCTTAACAGAGAAAATTGCAGCTTGGGTAACTTAGGATTAAGTGTAAGTAGAAACATTGAAACCAGGATCGTTAACGTTGAAAGTTGCACCGTTTCTGCTGGTAGCTAAAACCCAGTGACCGCCATTTCTGACGTTCAAGATAACAACTTTACCTTGGTCTAAATCAGTAGCAGCTTAGGCAGCACTGACCTTACCAACATAAGAGAAACCCAAAGAAGAGATAGAACCCCAAACGAATAATTCACCAGAGAAACCACCGTGAGCCTTTAACCAAGCATTAACAGTTTTAGGGTTGGAAGATTAACCATCAACAGTCTTTCCGTATGAGTTAAGAGCCATAGAGACACTAGAAAGTAAGCAACCAACTTTGCAAATAGTATCAGGACCAGAACCAATAATGATGTTGCCCCATTGGCTGTCGCATTGCTTGAACAAAGGGTAGTTTCTAGCAGAGGTCAAAGCCAAAACGATGAAGAGAATAGCTATAGCTTTCATTTTTACTTTTTTTATTATTATAATTACTTTCTTTATTTTTTTAAAATTAATTATTGATGAAATTAGCTAGAACAGGATTAACTTTTAATTCAAAATTCATCATGTAAAACTTTTTACTCAGAGATTAATCTGGCAGTGAATTACATAATCGCTTTACGATGAACGAATGATCAAAATAAGATTTAATTATTTATCTCTATTAATTACCACATATTATGAGTTGCTTTAAATTAAAATATGTAAGTCAATATATTTGATTTCTATATTTTAAATATAAATTTTAAAATAATCTTTTACTAATAATAAAGCCAAACAATTGACAATTTTTTTATTTTTAGATACTTTCGTCTGTATTTACTCAATTTGCCTCCATTATTTTACCAATAAATCTTCTGATTTAAAAAATAATCCAAACTTTTTAATATATATTGCAATTATATTATTTTTAAATGGACAAAAGTTGCCTTTCAATGCATGATTAAAAGCCAAAATGTAAAATTCTTTTTAATTTCAAAGAAAAGTTAAGACTGAGATCGATCTAAGTTAAAATTAGTTTTTCGTAAGTAAACTAAAATGAATTAAGATTTAGTTCTATTTCAATTAATTAAAATTAATAAATTGAATGAAACAATTTGCGATTAATTTAGTTTACATAATAATTTTGATGTAAGGCTGAATTAATGAATCTCAAGTAACAAAAAAATATACTTTTATAATTATATTAAAAACAGGTAAATGTGTGTTGTTAATTGCCCTAATTATTTAAAGGATTTTTGTAAAAAAAACTCAATTAAAATGGCATGTTAGCTATTATTTTATTACAATTTCTTAATAAAATAAACATAATCGATTTTAATTATTAGCTTTCTTACAAATCAATTACATTTTTTTTACTTTGCTTATTTATTTTTTTAATTATGCTTACATAATTTTTTATATGGAAATGTCAATCCCCAAAAACACTGAGAGTAACTATAATATCAAAATTGATAATTTAATTTTACACTATTTTTATGTAATAATCCGTATCAAAAATATTTATATTGCTCAAAAATTAAATGTATGACAGATATTTCCTTATATCTTTATTAATTAATATTATAAAAACAAAAGCTTGTTTAATTTACAAATAAGCTCAACAGTAATTTTAATCTTGTAAATTAAATGAAAACTTGTCTTACATTTTTTCTTTCCTAGTAAGAAATAAAAAAAGAGGCCCATTTATTTTATTTTCATATGAAAAGTATTAAATATTAATCTATTTCTTTTAGAAAAATAGTTTTTTACTAAGCTTTCTAAAAAAGCTGAGCTTTGAAATATTTCTAATTAACTTTCTATTTAAGAAAATTTTAAGATTTAATGATATTTTAACAAATTTGGTAAAGCATATATTAATCTTTACTTTTATTAGATAAAAAATTGGATTATTATATTATATCTTTAAAATTGATATCAAAAACACAAATCTTTATTTATTTTAAATATTTCTTATTTAGTTAAATAACAAATATTGATAGAATTGTATTTTCCTGTTTTGCTTACCATATCTTAATATCTTAGAAATTAATTGGTTCCTTTTATTGTAAGTTAAATGAATTACCTTATTTATCTTGATCCCTTTACTTTTACATTTTATTTTTAAACTTTTTTAAGAAAAGTAAAAAGAAACACATTTATTTACTTTCTTTACTGAATAAATAAATTAAAAGTTATTCTATATAATATATTAAAATATTTCTTACTTAGCTTTTAAAAATGATCAACATTCAAATTTTTAGAGTAAATTTGCTTTTTAAGTAGGTTTTTAGATTGAAATAATTTTATGAATTATTGATAGTCTTTAACTTACTTAGCTTTTAAAAAAGACAAACATTAAAATATTTAAAATAAATACCCTGTCTAAGATTACTATTTGACTTAAATAATATTTATGAATTTAATTATTGATGTTTTTAACAAAGTATGAGATAAACAATATAATTTTTATTTTAATAGATAAATATTATTGGATTACAATATTATACTTTATTATGAACTTTGTTATAATTTAGATCAAAAACACAGCTCTTAATTTTTTCTTAAAAGATGAGCTTATTTAGCTATATCATAAATATTTTTAGAATTATTTTTACCAGTTTAATTTACCATATCTTTGAAGTGACTTTATTCTTTAGATAGTAAATCATAGGGATCACCTTATTCTATGACTCTACCCTTATCCATTACAATAACCATATCATAGTCTGCAATTGTATTTAGCCTATGAGCTACTGTAATAACTGTTGAGCCTTAAAACCTTTCTTTGATTTTTCTCTAAATCAAATCATCTGTGATCATATCGACATTCGCAGTTGCTTCATCCAATATTAAGAGCTTACTTTTTTTTAAAATAGCTCTAGCCAAGCATATTAATTATTTTTATCCTACACTAAAAACCTCGCTAGCATTTGTCATATCTGTTTCCAAACCATTTGGTAATTCTTCAATTTTGTCTATTTTAAAAAAAACTTATAGTAAATTAAAATTTTTATTCTTAATTTTTACCTTGTAACCCAACATCATCAATAACTTTTTTAATTTCATTTTCAGTATATTCTCCTAAGGGATCAATGTTTCTTAATATTGTTCCACTGAAGATAAAAGGTATTTAAGGAATAAGACTTATTCCACTTCTGAGTGTGTGAAGTCCTAATTATTTAGCAATATGACCATCTAGCTTAATAGCAATTTCTTCATTCTAATTTTCAGGTTCATCAATTTCTGTCATTCTAAATAAAGCTGCTATAAGTGAAGATTTGCCAGCCCCAGTTCTTCCCACACATCCAACTCTCATTCCAGGATTAATTGTAAAAGACAATTAATTTAAAATAGGATCTTATCCTTTTCTATACCTCATTCTAACATTAATAAACTCAACCTTCCCCTCTTGGGGGAACTTTTACTCTTACAGAACTACACCTTGCTCTGTTTATTTTGTAATAAGATTATTTTTAAGAAACTTTTAGTCATAAGCAGTTATAAGGTCAGACTCTGACTCTAATTAACACATATTTAATATCCTCTAAGTACTTGACATGGTTACATCTGTTTGAATTATTTATCTATTTAAATAAAAAAATTTATAAGTTTATCTTGAATATCAAAATTTTGCTTATTATACCTTAATCCCCATTAGATAATATCGCTCATAGATAAAAAGTAAACAATTGACTGTCCAACCTGTGAACCACTTTTTCCAATAAAAATAAGCATATAAATTCCAATTATTCCAGCTAGAGACGAGAATATATGGACATATGCTCCAAAGGCTCTGGTAATATGCCAATAACAATAGGAAGACCTAAGAGAAGAATCTGATAATTAATTGAATTTTTCTTAAAACTATTTAGTTTATCCGTAAACTCTAAGAGCCAAAATCCCTTACATTGTTGCAGTGAAATAATTAAAGACAGGAGAGCGGTTTCTTAAATCAGTTTACTTTGATTGTATTAGGCAAATCTTTGAAATAACTAAAAAGTAATAAAGCATTAAAATCATAATAAAAGCAACTATTAAGAAATAAGGATTTATAACTATCAGCATAATCAGCATAACTACATGGCTGCATAGGACCTCTAAAGAGTCAATAGAAGTCAACGGTAAACTTTAGTCAACAATTACTTTTTATTTTAGAATCAAAATTATTTTTAAATAATTAAAACTATTAATTTAAATGAAAAAAAAAATGCCTGAGTATATATTCTTTTATTTATTGAAATTTTATTTAACATTGTTAATATTAATTTATTGTTTAATAATTTATTAGAGAAAGTTCTACAGGCGAAAATACAGCCGAGAACATTGCCAGTACTATATAAAATTATCAAAACCTCACTCAATTGAGTTGAAAAATTAAACTAAAATTCTCAAAATAAATAAGTTTTGTTAATAAAATCACTTTGCTTTATAGTCTTTAATATTATTTGTCAGCAATTAATTTTAATTTTAGGATCAAGGAGATTAAATTTAAGTTTATTTTATAATAAAAAATAACTATTATTTTAAAAGAAAAATAGTTTTGTGTGTTAACTCAAAGTTAATATATATTTTTCTCACATTTATAATTTTTTATGTAAATCAATGCTTAATAATTCTGATGATAAATTTTAAGATTGAGTTAATAATTTCATTATATTAATTATTATGTTAGAAACAAAATTTTTATTTTGTTGGGGATTTTTAAATAATTAGAATAAAAATATTATTAATCGAAATTTACCTAAATCAGTGGAGTACCTATTGAGGATTCTTCCACTCTAAGTTTTTTCGAAGTATTCTACTTTAGATTTAACTAGTGATTCGATCATTTTATCATGAAGATTTTAACTGCTAGAGCTTTCTACTTTAATGAGCATATAGTACTTAATTATAAGATTAATCGTATATGCCAATGTTAAGAAGCCTAAAAAATTGACTATACTTTACTTTGAGTAGCTTTCGCTCCCATACTATCCAATAGCATTAGTAAAAACAGTTGTTAAAACTTCAGAAGTAAAAAACAAAATGATCAATATTGGTATTATAAGCAAATACTTTGAGGAAGATATATACTTCCAATAAGTTTGTAGTGAAACAGTTATATTCTCGCTGGATTCTTGAGTATATTGGCTCTCTGTTTATTTTTAGCTTTATTATTTTTCTTTTATTTTCAAATCAGGATTGCTATTTAATATTTCTTTTTACAAATTATTTTATTTAATGTTGGTGTTTTCACAAATATCTTTAAAATTATTGTTTGATTTTTCAATTTTATTTTTCCCATCAATCTCTAATTATTATTCTACTAACTAATTTATTTGCTCTTGATAGTTTATTTTTTATTTTTCTTAAAAATCCTCTTTATTTTAATTGACCTCTTCAATTTATTTATCCCTTTAAACTGATTTCTCATTAATCTTGTTTTATTTTGATTAAGATATTCCTCCTTCTTAATTTAATTCACTTTTAAAATAAAATTAATTTTCTTTTGTTAAATTTTCTAATGAAATATCTCTTATTTAGATTTCTTTATTGAGATTTGTTTATTGTATATATTTTTCATTATTTTACAAACTACTACTTTTTACAAGTGATTCATTTAATTGATTATTATATGAAAGTTCTTTTAATTATGCTTCAAGCTACTTATAAGTACCTTGATCGCTAATTTAACCTTCATTTAGTATAATTATTCTATCAGAATCTTTTGTAAAATGAATTTGATGTGTAACTAATATTACTGTTTTATTTTTTAGAAATTCTTTAATTACACCATAAAACATTGATTTTGCAACCTTTTAAATTAAAAATAATTAATTAAATAAATAATTAAAAAATGAATTTCAAAAAAACCTTTGAGTCAACAGCTGATAATGGGTCGTCTAATAAATATATGTCAGCTTCTGAATACAAGGCTCTAGCTAGAGATATTCTAGCTTTTTATCCTCCACTAATATTAAGTCCTCTCTCTCCTATTTCTGTTAAATCGCCATTTGTAAAAAGCTTGAAATCATCAAGCAAATTGCAAGTCTGCACTACTGAATTGTAAAAAGACTCTTTGAATTATTTACCAAAAATAATATTTTCTCTTACTGAACAGTTAAAAATGTATGGCTCCTACTCAACATAGGCAAGTTTGCCATTATAACTAAAGTTTCCTTTAAACTTAGGTACTTCTTATAGAAAACAGTTTAGCAGAGTAGACTTCCCTGAACCAATTTTACCAACTATCGAAACACACTCTCCTTATTTAATATGCAAATTAATATCTTTCAGGACAGCTTGATCGCCTCTCCAATAAGCACTAAAATTATTCAATATCAATTCCCCCTTTTAAGTTGTCTCCTTTTAATATTTATTTTCTCCTATTTTATTTTATTCTTTAAAATTAAATTTATATTAAAAATTTCTTTTAACTTGGAAGAATTTATAAAAAATCTTTAAACTTTTAATTAATTTATTTTGTTTAATTTAACTAATAATATATTTTTATTTGACTAATTTTTTTAAAGAAAGAATGTAAAAAAATTTTAGGATTTGAATAAATTTTTGTTAATTTTGAGTTTATTTTTAAAAAATTTCATTTATAGATTTAATTTGACTAAATTTAAATTTTACCATCAATAGAAGACATTTATGTTTGTTTTATTTTTAAGACATTAGCCATTCTTTGGAATACAACTTTTAATTCTAAGGCACCGCTTAAGCCGTAGCCTGCTACTGATATCATTTTGCTTCTAGTGTATTGTAATAGATCAAGAGTGGCAAACATGCTTCCAATAGTCAACTGATTGGTATCTCCGAAACCTTAAATTAAAGCCAAAATGAAATAGGTGACTAAAATGCCAGTTGCTTATGATAAAGAATGCTCAAATACAAAGTACAATAGAATCTTAAATACTTTCTTAAGCTCTAAATTTCTTACTTCAACAATTGCTTTCTTAAAGGCTCCTTCCCACGCATACATTTTAATTAAACGAATACCCTCAATTAGTTCACTTGTCAAGTTTATTCTCTTGTCAATTAAACTAGTTTTCTAAGCGAATATCTTTGAACTCTTCTCAGCAGCAAATATTTATATGGGGATAAAGCAAGTCATCAAGAGCAAACCTAAAACACCAAAACTACCAAATCTGATTTAGTTATATATTTTATAAATAAAAAATTTATTTGTTAATCGAAATACCTAAAATAGAGCACAGCAGCTACTGCTATAAGACCAAAAGGAATCATAGTTAAGCTAATAATGAGAAAGCTTTTTATTTCAATAGTTGTTAAGTCACTTGATACTATATTAACTAATTTTCCTACATTAGTTTCTTTTATAGTATGAGCTGAGAGATTCGAGATTTTCTGATAAAGAGTTTTCATAAACATAACCCTGATAGAAGAGAAAAGAGTGTAATTAATTTTATTAGAGTGATGCAAACAAAGAACTTATAAAAAATTACTGACAGCAATTATTGAAGCCCACATGTATTACTTTTGCTTTGGCTCAGAATTAGCTATGTCATTAATAAGATTTGCAATACAAATAGTTGAAGCAATTTTGAAGGCATTCAATAAAAAAATATAAAAAAACTCCATAAAAAATTAGTGTTTATATGTCAAAACAAATATTTTTAGCATGCTTAAAGCACCTATTTCTCTACCCTTTTTATTCAGCCTATTTTTCTCATTTTCTGTATAAATTTCAAACCTTTTGCCTATCTAACAAATTTATTCATCTGGAAATAAGTGAGGAATATCATAAAGATGCATTTCAGTTTTACTTTTTACAGATTTTTTGCAATGAAAAAGAAGTCTCAAAAGGTCAACAAAGAAAATACGCTGAAACCAGTTAGTGTTCATGTTGAAATTAAATTCCTTCCAAGATTAGCCTTATTTATTATTTTACCTTATTGACTCAATAGAAGTAAATTATCTCTCTGTATTTTTTTAATCCCCTTCAACACAAATCTCAGTCTCTTAGCTCTCCTTAGCATTAAGCCTTGTATTATTTTTTTCCAAAATTTCCTATTCTGTAAACAAATTTTAGCTTTATATAAAATTGACATTATCTTATAAAACATTTAATTAGTTGGAAGGCATCACTCCAGAGTCAAGTCTTTCTGTCTAAACAAAAGTTTAAACAGCTTCCTAATTTTTTTGCAGCATTTGAAGAAATCTTTTTTTTAATGTTTTGTTAGCTTAATTTTTTATAAAACTAAAATCATCTGTCTTATACGCTTTTAAATTGTTTACCTTAAAACGTATTTATTTTTAAAGTATCGAATTAATCTTAATATGTAATATGGATATTCTGAATTTCATAATATAAAATTTAAATTACATTTCAAGACTTATAAATTCTGAAATTGATTTGTAGTTAATTAATATTTTCTCTTAAACAATTAATTTAAATAGGTAAATTAGCAATCTCCTTAAATTTAAATGAAGATTTAAGTTAAAAAATTTTAATAAATTCATTAGTATTTAGAATTATTTTATATTTTTGAAAAATAATCCATTTTATTTTTTTAAAAATATTATATTTTAATGCAATTTAGAAAAATTTTCTTTTATTTTGCAGTTACAAGAATCAGGAAAAAAAGAATGAATTTATTTATTTTTTGAATTTAGAATAACGTCTTTGACTTAACTAATTTAATTTAGTAAAAATTTAATTTGGATTTTTCTGCTAATATTTCATTTCAGATTAAGAAAAGTATTATCTAATAAATTTATTAAGTACGATTTCAATTTCATCACCTCGAACTTATTTTATCTTTTTAATTTGATATAATATTAATTAATTAATATAACTCGAAAATGCAGATTTCTTAATTGTGACTCGAACTAAAAGTATGATTCAATTTAAATAGTTTCTATGTTTTTAAAATCATCCTATTAAATATTTTATTCATTAAGTATGAGGAATAAAGCAAGAAAGTACTTGTGAAAGTCATTAATAAACAACTTTTTAAAAATATAAAATTAACAGTGATATACAATTTTTGTGTTTAAACATTGAGCTCATTAGATTTAGCTCCAAAATTTGAAGAGTGTATCAATTTTTGAAAGATTAAAATTTTGATTATTAGACCAAAAATGTTAACTAAATAAAAATATGTATTCTTGTTTTATGTTTTTTAACTTTAAATCTTAGCGTTCGTTCTAAGTAAATAGATTAAAATATTTTCTTCCTGATTGTAAATTATCCTAAATTAATATTTTTAAAGAATCAAAAATAAGTGAGTGTACAAGCACTTGAATGAATTTTTTATTTTGAACTAAGAATTATCTAAGAATAACATTTAGAATCCAAATTACACAAATTTTATCAAAATTAAGAAATATGTTCTTCCGCATTTTCTCATTAATTTTGATAATAAATAATACAAATCATAAATATCTAAAAAGGCTAAGCATTTGTTTTTTTTATAAACAATGTAAGCAATATTTCATAAACTCTTTTAAGTATGATATTGGATTTAAACAATTTAATAAATTCATGTCAAAAGGGTTTTGAATTTAATATTAGAATCTACTTTATTTTAGTTTATTTTATGGATAAAATAAGTATTCTAATAATAAATTAGTTATCAAAAAAATTAATTTTTCATAAAATAAGTCATAATATTTATTGATTTAATTACTTAATATGGGGGCTAATTAATAAAAATATAAATAATAAAATTAATGTCATCTCAAAAAAAATGGTAATAAGTAATCTTGCTGATGTAATTCACTAATAAAATTATTAGATATATTAATAATATTTTAATAGTTTTAAATTTCCTATCTTTAGTCTCACTAAAATCTTGAAGTAGATTTAAGGTATCAAAAAGCATAATTTTTTCATAAATATATTTATTATTTTATTGAGATTTTTAATATGAAAATATTTGAAATTAAAAAAAATATTTTTTACTTTTACAACTTATTTTTCAAACAGAATGAAATTAACTACCAGGGAAACATAAAAAATCTTCATTACTACTTTAGAGGGCTGTAAGAATATCGAAACTTTAAAATTATATTTAGAGTAAATCATTTGTTGGATTATTTTATAAATAATAAATAAAACAAAGTTAAATCTTTAAATTTAAATTTTATGTTTATCTATTTTTATTTTTAATTTTAAATCTAAAAATTTGTTTTTTATTTTTACTTTCATAAAATAAAGAATTAATAAAAAATAATTATAATCATAGATGTAATTTTATTGATGCTTAAGGAGCTTTTTTATTAGGATCAGCCTTAACCAAATGCATATAGCTCACAGTTTTAACAGTTTTATTATTGTAAATAAAATATTTTAAAAACTAGACTAATTTATATATATGAATTCAAATATATATTTGAATATCATCAGACCCTATTAAACCAATTTCCTTAGTTCTTAAATTCATGGTTTTCAGATTAAATTGGTTATTTGAACATTTATTATGAAAAACTTTGAAAAATAATTCTTTATTTTCTAATATCTTAAATTACGATTAAAAAACTATATTAAATAAAACAAAAGTGAGAATGAAATCAAAGCTTAGGGTGCTTTAAACCTATGTAGTGAATTAGCAAAATGTCCTAATCTGACATCTTTGACTCTCAATTTAGAGTAAAATTATATCATTTACTTTTATTAAAATAATATTTAAAAAGTTAGCTAATTTTTAAAGTTAAGGACTTCACAATTAAACAAGATATCAAATAAACATGATATTTGTTTTTTTATATTTTTAATCAAATATTTTTATCTTTTTAGTTACTTTTTAATTTTTTATTGACTTTTTTTTTTAAATTATCAATAAAATTTTTTATCCCTAATCATTAAAAAGCTATAATCATCTTGGTGATAAAGGTTTGTAGAATTTAAGCTCAACCTTGGTTAAATTTAGAGGACTAAAAAATTTGAACCTCTCTCTAGTGTAAAACAATTCTATTTTATTAATTTAGCTGTTTGAATCATCAATAAAAATATCTAAAATAATAACTTTTTATTTATTTGGATATGATATTTTGACATTGTTAATAATAATGATCACTTAATTATTATTATAATATTTAATGCTTATTCCTTCATTTTGTTTTATTAAACAAAAAACTCATAGAGCAAAAAAAATTTAAATTTAAGGTACATCAAGCTTATAATCTTCTATATCTAAATGCTCCTAACTATAAACATTGACTCTTGCTTTAAAGTAAATATAAATAATTTTATTTTAAAATAATGAATTATGTATCTAGCCGAAATAGATGATGTTGATAAAAATATTTTTTTATTACATTTTTGCAATTCAATATAATATTTATTACCTATTTGCTTTAATTCTTACTTATTTTATTTAATATAATAAAATCATATTTTAAAAAAAGACATAATTATTTTGAATTTCAACAATGGAATAAGTTTTCAGGTAAAATTCTGAAAGCAAAAATGCTAGTTAGGAAATCTTTTAGTTTTATTTGACTTCAAATATGATAGTTTGATTAAAGTATTAAAATTGAAATTTATTAAATCGATTATTTATATTATTTTTATTTATTCCCTTATAAAATTATAGTTAAATTTTTTAATTTTATATTAAAAAAATGTAAATATTATTTTTTATTGATAGTAGTACTTCAAACATTTTTAATAATTTAAGTTCTTAATTTACAACAATAAGAATTTTTTGACATTTTAATTTATTTTTTTAGTAATTAGAAATAATATTTAAATTTGAACATTTAAAAAAAATTATTTTGAATTTTATTTCAATTATTAGTTAGTTATTTAGTTTTAGACACTTATTAAATGAATAAATAATTTTGATTATTTATTTTACCATTTATTCTTGTTATTTTTTATCGATTGTTAATTAGTAATTATTTTAACATTTTTCTTATAAAATAAAAAGCAAATAATTCTTTTATCATCTATTTAATAAGAAAATAACAAATTCACTATTTAATTTATTTATTTTTTAAATATAAAAATAGTTTTTAATTTAAAAAAATAATTTTGAATTTTATTTTTTATCAATTATTAATAAGGAATTTAATTTTTTTATAAAGAATTCTATTAAATTTCCTATATTTATGTTTTCAACAAAAAATATTTATAATGCTCCTTAAAATTCTAATAACAAAAAAATTATTTTTTGAGTTTTATTTTTACTGTTATTGTTAATAAGTTATATTCTTCTCTATTTAGCCATTTGTTTTTTTAAAACGAAAAGCAAATAATTCTTTTATCATCTATTTAATAAGAAAATAACAAATTCACTATTTAATTTATTTATTTTTTAAATAGAAAAATAGATTTGAATTTTATTTTTTATCAATTATTAATAAGGAATTTAATTTTGTCTATTAAATTTACAAAATTTATGTTTTCAACAAAAAATAATTATAATGCTTCTTAAAATTCTAATAACAAAAAATTATTTTTTGAGTTTTATTTTTACTGTTATTGTTAATAAGTTATTTAATTCTTCTCTCTTTAGCCTTTATAACCCATTTTACTATTTAAAAAAATTTATTTTTAATATTTAAAAAAAAGCTGTTTTGAGTTTATTTTTTTTACTCCAATTATCAATTAGTTATGAAAATATTTCATATACAAATAAGTATGAAACATAATTTATTTGATTTGTTTTAATATTAATAATCCATTTTACTATTTAAAAGAATTTATTTTGAGTGTTTAAAAAAATCTATTTTTTGATTTAGTTTTTATTCCAATAATAATCAATTAGTTATTTTATTCTTTCTTATATTAATAAGTCTAGTCTCAAACATTATTTGATTTATTTTTTCTATTAATAAACCATTTTACTAATTAAAAATTAAGAAGTGTTTTACATTATATAAAATTTAAAAAATAAATATTGCAAAATAAATTATTTGTTATAGAATTAATTGAAATTTTGTTTTATTTTAAAGTTTACTTTAATATTATAAAATTAATGTTTTATATTAAAATTTATTAGTTTTTTTGTTTTTGACTGTTTTAATTATTAATAAATCATGTTATATTTAAGTTTACTAATCTTATTGCTTTCCTGAATATATTTGATTTTTACTTTTTAATTCTGCTTTAATCAACTTTTATGTTATTTACCATTTCGAAATGTCTTAAGCCTATCATATGCTTAACACCTTTTTCTAAAAATAATTTAAGCTCGTAATAAGATTGAATGATTGATTTGAATTTGGCAATTTATATCGATTTTAGATGTTTTACGACTTCAGCTGTTTTAAAAGCAGTTTCGTTGTTTAAAATTAAGTTTGCTCTGATTTAGAGTATTTTGCTTCTACAGAATTAGGATATATTCTAATCAAATGAACAGGCACAGTTTTTAATTGAATCTAATTGCCCTAAATTGATTGATACTTATTCTAAATTCTAAAATTATTTTAAATTGCTAAATAAGTAAATTGTTGCTAGATCATCAATTTCATTTATTGGAACATAGAAGTTTAATTTTTCAAGTTCATTTAAGTTGCATAGAGCTTTTACGAAATTTTGGTAAGCTTGTAAGTTCACATTTGCTTTTTTTATTTGTAAATTTAGCTTTTTAATTGATTACATCTAAGATATAGCACTGCTTATTTTATTCATTTCTTCATCAAAAATAGTGTCTTCAATAATCAGCTTGAATTTTTATATTTACTTTACACCACTAAAAGAACCAAAGAGATCTGCAATTAGTTACTAATTAGATGGGATATTTAAACTAACAGAATTAATTTATTTGAAGAGACTAAATGATTTAACATCATAATCTCCTGTCATCAGTTTATCTGATAGGCTTAAGTAGAAATCTTAGAACATCTACTAACTATCATTTGAGATTTGTTATTGATTTATTATTTGGCTTCTTTAAAAGCTTAAAGATATGTTATTAATTTAAAATGACTAAGCATCAAGATAGGGAAATATGTTTATCAGGTTTAAGAAAATAAGGGAATTAATGTTATTTATGTCAATAAATAAGTTTTAAATTGAATCTAATTAGCTAACGCTTTAATAAATTTATTTTATGCAATTAACATCAATGAATTAGGTCTCTATGATGCTTAAACTCAATTTATTTAATTTTCTCATAAAATTTAAAATCTAAGCTATTTTTAGAAGATTTTCTGCATTCAAGATGTTGCCTTTTCCTACATAAAACGAAAATCTTCTTAATTCACTAAAAGCTGATAAAGAATCTAGCAAAAACGACATTTATTATGTTGAAATTTAGTTGTAAGAGCCAAATTTCAATTATAAATCTTTAATTTGATTTAATTAGACCAAACTTCTACCTAATTCGCTCAATGTGTTTGGTTTTAATTTTAAATTATCGTTGAATTCAAGATTAAGACCGACTAATTTTTGAATCAGGGAAACATTAAAAAGAGTATTTTATACATCTAGCTTCTTTTGGTGTGAGAAGAGGATGTGGAAATTTTATATTTAAGGCATGACAGACATATTTTAGATTATGTTGAAGCAATCTTTTTATTCAATATTTAGAGAAACATTCTAAAGTGTTTCATGATTGTAAATAGGCTTAAAAATTTAATTCAAGCTTTTTTTTGTTTGGATGTTTTATGCAAAAAAACCAAGAGAAGTCAACTTCTTTAAATTGCAAATAACTTCTACAAATTTATGTGCAACATCCTCAGTTATTTCGGTATTTAATTAGAGATTTAGAATTTCTAAATTTGTTTGGTTTACTATTGATTCAGCCATTGTTTTGATGAATTCGCTGTCTCTCTTGCTGATATTTCCAAATTTGATTCTATATTCTTTTAAGTTATCTAGGCCACTTAAACCTTTTAATATTCTTGAGCTTGTTATCTCATCCATAAAAGTAAAGAGAGGGGGGATATTCAAACTTAAAAATGACAATTGCTTATAATTTTAGATAACTTTAGCGAAATCACCTAAAACCTAAGAAAAAATCATATTTTCAAAGTTTATTTATAAGTGAGTTAAATTGATTAATTTTTTAAATTCTTGAGCGAAATTGCTTTCCTCATCTTCAACCCTATCGATCCTATCAGGGTCGTAATACCAGTATCTTTAAGCAGTGTAAGCACTTAGAATTTCTAAATACCACTCATCTACAAAATTAATTTGTAAGCTTTAAGTATTTGCCAAGCTATCAAAGCTATCAGAAATAACATTGAATTAAAGCTAATTAGAAACCTTAAATTTTAATAATTTAATTTGGTTTAAAGAACCATGTTCTTATATTCTGTCAACTAAGCTATCTCCTGAAAATTGTAAATATTTAGATTTTATTTTCTTGCTAGCTTAAAATATAGATGTGTTAACAACCTCTTGATTGACATCCTGCTCCTCCTAATTTTTTTATATTAATTTTTATTGCTTAGGAGTTTAGTAATATTCGAAATAAGCAAAGCTAAATTGTTCGTCCATTGATTTTTAATATATGATATGTTAGTTTTTTTTATTTTTTTATTATTATAAAGACTAATGATCTATCATTATCTCTTTTTTAATTAAAATTTTTGGTTAGAAATAATTCTTTTAATTAGCACAATCTTATTAAATTTATCAGTGGGCAAGCTACAAGAATTTGTTATTTCAGATTATAATACCTTTTGTTGATAAATAAATTCTTTTCTATTTTTTTTATTTAATTTCTGATAGACAATTTAAGTAAGAATTTTTATGAAATAAATTCTGATGAAAGTGTCTTTTTAAAATCAAATGATCTGTCATGTTAATCATTTGTTTTATAAAGTAAATATTTATAAAACTTTTGGATATCTTTAAATATTAGTAAAAATATTCTAAAATAGAAATTAATTTGTTAAAAATTGAAAAAAGGTGACTTTAATTTTTTATTAAAAAAAAGCAACCAAATAAACAATAGCAGATGATAAAATTTAAAATTGTACTTTCAATCTAAATCCCTAATGTTAAAAAAGAAATAGGATACTTAATCTTATTAATTTGATCTATGAATAAAATAAAAAGATAAACAAAAAATATTTTTAAATAAATTATAGGAAAAAACTTAAAATTATAAAAACTGTTGAGCATTTTATTTATCAAAAGATAAAAAAATGTCTGTTTAAAATTAAATAGTATATTTTGTCAATCATACATATTTGCCATGTAAATTAAATAACTGTTAAAATAATTTAATGAAAAAAAGCTGATCTATGAATAAAATAAAAAGCTAAACAAAAAGTATTTTTAAATAAATTATAGGAAAAAACTTAAAATTATAAAAACTATTGAGCATTTTATTTATCAAAAGACAAAAAAATGTCTGTTTAAAATTAAATAGTATATTTTGCCAATCATACATATTTGCCATGTAAATAAAATAACTGTTAAAATAATTGAATGAAAAAAAGCTCTCTTTAATAAATTAATAAAAATTTTCAAAAAAATAATTTTTTCTGCTAAAATAAACAAATGAATAGAAAATAATTGAGGCATTTTAAAATTATATTTTTTAAACAGCATTCCTAAATTATTTAAAATATCAAAAAAAAACATATCAAATTTATTAAATAATAAAAAAAATATATTAAAGTTAATTTTGTGTATATATACTGTAAATCCTCATATATTAATTAGCACATCCACTTGTTTCTTATTCACTATCGTGGGGGTAAAAATAAAAATTCAATATTTGAGTGCTAATATATTGGAATGTAAATATATGAGGGTTTACAGTAAAATATTTTTTTTAACCTAATCATAATTAAAATACATTAAAATTAGAATTATTACCATTATATTTTGAGTAATTAATCATTCTTCTTTTACATGCTTAATTAATCTATAAGGTTTTTATAGTGTTACTAAAATATTTCTTGTTATTAATTTTTATATTTTATTTTATTGTTAAGATTTATTTATTTTTGAAGTTTCTTAATTTTCTTGATTAATTTTTGATAGATTAGGAATTTTTTGTAAACATTCGAGTAAATAAATGAACACCAAATAAATAATTAAGTATGAAAGTAATCAAATTTAGATTGTAATAGTTTGTTGTGTAACATATAAATAATTTAAGATTAAATTAAACAATGAAAATGTATTTTAAAATAATATTGAGGCTATTTTTATTATGAAATTAGTATTTGAAGTTTATTAATTTTATAAGAAACTATCAAGCAAAATTAGTTGATTATTTATTTAAATATTTATAAATATTTTCAACTTTTTAAAATGGTTTTTATTATTTTGAATTTACTATGATCGTTTGTATAACAAATTAAAATTGCATAAATAATTTTTTTACATTGATCATAAACTCTTAAAGGGTTTATGCAATTAATTATAAAAGCAGCAAACATGCAAAAAGATAATATCTTTTCCTAAATTATTTATGTTAAATTTGTTAGCTTTAAACACTTTCATATCATCCTAAATATTTTATAATTTTCTGAGAAAATGATGCAAAAAAATAAACTAAAATATATAAAAATAAATAAAAAATTTTTTAATTTTATAAATTAAAAGCAGCTTTTCTTTATTGATAAATCTATTTTGATTTTAGAAAAAAATTAATCTTTAAAAAAATATAATAAATTAGTTCTACTGAATTAATTTTTGTTCAATCATAGTCATTAAATATATGATTTACATGTTA
Organism: Tetrahymena malaccensis 436; assembly: GCA_000231845.2. Classification (NCBI taxonomy): domain Eukaryota; phylum Ciliophora; class Oligohymenophorea; order Hymenostomatida; family Tetrahymenidae; genus Tetrahymena; species Tetrahymena malaccensis. The sequence continues at coordinate 26,858 of JH720141.1, read as the reverse complement.
TTATTTAATAAATCAAGCTGGTAAATTTAATATCTCAGCAAAAAAATCACCTACCGTCAGTACTGTTCAATAAGGAGAGAGGGGAAAATAATTTTTTTAAGAATAATTCTCCTAAAATTTCCTCCTTATTTTAATTTCATCCTTAATTGAAGTAATCCTTATTAAACAGTACTGACGGTAAATATTTTTCTCTCAATAGTATTTTGTTAATTATGTTAAATAAATCAAGTTATTTTGTACTTTATTCCAAAGTTGTTAATTTTTTTGCAGATGAAGTCTTGTTTTATCAAAATAATAATTTGAATTTGATGAAAATTATAAATTTCTTTACTTGAAGCCAGATTAATACTACTTTTTTCTTATACTGCTTACATTTTATTTTCAAATCATTAATTGTAATTAACTTTATAAAAAATTATAATTTTCTTAGACTTGTTAAGTATATATCTGTAGTAGACTTTGATGAATTAATTCTGATTCATCAAATTTATTAAGAAAATAATTCTAATCACATAAATTTATATAAGCACAAATAACTTTAATTAAAACCCAAAACAATTTTTTATATTATATTAAACACAAATAGAAATATTAAAAAAAACAAAAAATACAGAAATGAATATTGAAAAAATATTTCCTATAAACTCACTTATTTTATTTATTTTAGATGGCTTAAATATTTTAATCTCTATATTGCTACTAATGAGTGGTTTCTAAATATATTTTATTTCATTTTGGGTACTTTATGCCTTTGAAAAATTGGTCTTGATAGTACTCAAGTTTTCTAAGTATGGCTAGCAAATAAATATGTGGATCCTTCTCCTAGATATAATACAGCTTGATCTTTTAAGTTATAAGTTCAAAAATTATTTATTTTCTGTATAGGGAGCACTATTATACAAGCTATTCGGCAGAGTTTACCCATAGCTAATGTTGCAACTCATATTCTTCTTTGGATTAGATATTTTTAGTAATAAAAAAATAAGCAATGAACTAATTGTATTAATTTACATAAGCTTTATTTTGTGGTCTATATATGCAGGAGCTTTGTGTAGAATCTCAAGCAAGGCTTGCAAATCATTATCTTATAAGGAAATTCTACTTTCTATTGTGAACCATTTATCATATTATATAAGTTTAGGTTAAATATTACTAGTTTAAGATAGATAAAACGGAGTTAATGGAGGTGTTTATTATTTACTCGTTATATTGCTAAATGTTATATACATTTTAGTAAAGCTTGAGAAAGATTATTCCTACAAAGAATTGAACGTTTTCTACCTAATTATGGGAGTCTTAATGAATTATTAATTTTTATTGGATAGTGATTTATAGTAAATGGAGATGTAAAAGCAATCAGAAATATAAAGCCCTGTATTTTTAAGTTATTTTAACTAACTTGCCAGACTTGGCATGGTAATAGGATTGAGCTACTATCAAATATCATTAGGTTATTCCTAGACAAACAATATATTTTTACTCAACTTAATCTTGAGCATAATTTTAAGTGTGGCTTTTCTCTTCACATTTTATCCAAAGCTAGTCTCCGTTATTTTTGATTGGAAATGGGTAAAAATAAACACAGAGAGCAATTTAAAGGATTTCATTAAATGTAGTTAGAATCAAAATAATGATAAATTAAAATACTTAGCAATTTACATTTGCCAAAAGAGATGGATCAAGTGCAAGAATCCAAAACCAAATTAAATTCAAAATGCTTAAAATATGCCAAAAGATATGAGATCAATTTTGAATATTGAATCAACCAAATTAAGCTAAGAAAACATTGAAAATTAATAAGATGATCACGAATGTCTTTATTATGAATTTTCGAATTAATTAACAGAATTGCTTAAACGAAAGGTTATAATATCTTATGAAGACAGATACGAAAATACATTCTGTGATTGCAAAAAAGTGATGAACTTATTAATAGAATAACCATATATTTTAAATTGCATGACTAAACTAGCAAAAGAAAGATATCATATCTAACTACCAGAAATCATAAATGAAAGAATTCAAAAAGGATATCTTTTTACTCCTGCAACCACACAGTTAATTTAAAACGCATACCCAAAGAAATCAAAGGTTGAATTTGAGTATTTATCAAATTTAAAAACTCTTTCACTTAGCTTAATACTATATTCAAATCAAATTAAAAATTATATGGTTATAAACCCCTAGTTGATAATACTTGATTTATATTACTGAGAAAACTCAAACAATAATTCAGTAAATATATATTAAAAATAATCTAAACAAAAAAAATATTTTATTTTTATTAGTATCAAATATCTTTATTTTGAAATATTTTGATCTTTCTTCATTTTTCTAAAATAAAACAAAACAAACAAATTTAGTCATGTATTTTTTAACAAATATTTGGTGAAATTAATTAAGAGATCAAACATTTTTTTATAAAAAGCTTGAATAAAAATCCATATTTTTAAATATAATAATTATTGTTTACTTTATAATATACAGAAAAATTAAATATCTGTTGAAGATGTTGAAGAAGATTTTTTTGTAATATTTTTTATCTCTTTATTTTTAAGTAAAGTAAAATATTCATTTTATATCCAAGTATTTTGAATTTCGCTTTTAACTTTTTAAACACTTAGCAATGTAAATTTATCTTTTTGAATTAGCTTATGCTTTCTTTTAGAAAAGAAATCTTAAAAATATAACATTTAAGATTTTCATTAGATTATTGTGAAAATAGTAAAAATTTATTTTTTTTTACCTTACCTTTTTGAGGAGACAATAGAATAATTAAATTTTTCATTTATTCTGAAAGATATTATTTGTGAGAATGTGTATTTTTTGCTTCTACTTAACTTTATAATCCATCTGGTGATAAAAAGTCAATTGTATTAAGTTAAGTCTACGTTTTAATTTGAAAAAAAAACCTTCTCTGTTACTTTAAGATGATAATTTAATCAAATTAAGACTTTTAATAATTTATAACAAAATAAATAATTTATTTTTTTCTTAAGAATTCTTTTTTTAATATATTTGAAATTTCTATTGCGTTAATTATTAGTTTTTGTACATTGAATTATTTATAGTATCAATTTATTTTTATCAATTCCCTGAAAATAAAAATCAAAAACATTTTTGAATTCGTTTTAAAATAAGTTTTTTATAATTTTCACAATAAAATATATATTCTCATTTTGTTGGAATTATCAATCAGATTTTAGTGTTGTTTGTCTTTTGATAAAATAATTCAATTTATTATTTATAGAAGTAGTAGTATTTTTATTATTAAAAAGCTTGAATTGTTTGATATATAATGTATTCGAAAGAATAATTATTGCCATTTCTACTATTCTTAAAAAATTATGTTGACTTTGTTATACAAATGAATAAATGGTCCCCAAAAAAAATATGGCATTTAATTTCTGATTAAGTAATCAGATAACAAAGTAGTTGTAGACGCAAACATTTTTATTATCTATTTTATGAATTTTTAAAGTTGGATTAAATTTATAGAGTGGATCTTTTGATAATATTAATAAAATAAGTTGTAAAAGAAAATATTGTGAATTAAAATACAAAGACAAATGAAAAGAACTATTTTGCTTTTATTTTCCTTTATATTTTACGGAATAAACATATGCCACATATACTTAGTTTCATAGCTTTTTAAGTAAGGATATATAGCTTTTTTCGTATGCTACATATTACTCTTTGCTATAGATAAAATTATCACTATTTATTTGATGCTTAGTAAATTTGGATTCAGAACTTCTAATTTAATATTTATTTTAATGGATATTTTCTAAGTTGGGTTTATTTACTATTTTTTTTCAAAATTAAAATTTTCTTTTTCTGGTATTATTGCTACAAAGCTATTTGGTAGAGTTTACCCCTTGCTTCTCCTTGATTTAGTTTTTTTCTTTGGGATACACATATTAGGAGATAGGTCTGCAATATCTTTATATTTAATTAATCTTGCTTATTCTATTTTTGTAATACTTGTGATCTTTTTAGGAATCTTAAATGATATTTTATTTGAAAATTTCGAAATAAAATAAACCATTTTATCAGTCATACATTAAGCTGCTCACTATTTTAGTATCTCTTAGGCTATACTACTTTATGATCCTCTTGGGATTAATTTAGGATTTTACTACATTGTTTTACTTCTGCTTAATTTTTTGTATATTTTCTATAAAAATATTGAAAATAGGAAATATGGATATTTTTTGTTATTATGCTTGAATTATTTCATGAACAATTATTTCTTTTTAAAAAAATAAATTGATCAAGAATACATTTCTAAAGCTTCTTGTGTTCCTATAAGTTATCTAAATTTTTTAGCTCAACTAGGCCTTTTGACTGGTTACTTCTTTAATAAAACTAATTTCCATGATAACCATATCTATCTTGTCAATTAGATATTTGCCATGACTTTTACTATTTTAGTCCTAGTATTCGAGTTCAAACTCTTTGCTCGGATAATATTTTAAGATAAGCAATTTTGGATTTCAAAAGAAAATTAGCTAAAAAATTGCATTCAATTTATGAATAAGAATCATAAATCTATTAAAAATTACTACATTCATATTAATAACTTAAACTTACATGAAAATTCTTAAATTTAAGAAAAAGAGTGCTAATTTTACGATCTTTAGAAAGCAATATCTTAATTACTCAAAAAGAAAAATATTAATGTTGTCTTTTCATATAAATCATAACCAAATTGTCATTGCAAATTAAAATAATTACTAATGGAAGAAGAATGTATTCATGTTTCTAATATGCGCTATATCTAGTTTTAATCTGAACCTATTATTGTTACTTTTGGTACAGAGCTATTTTTAGCTAGATTTGGCAATGGATTTTTATTTTCTGAAGCAACTACAATCCTTTTCAGTTGTATGAAAAATAATAATGATCTAAATTTAATTAAATCATAGATATTGTCTATTATCTGCTTTGTCAAATAGATTTAATAATTTATGCTAATAAATCCATCTTTTGTGTTATTTGATTTAAGTGATAAAGTTTATTGAACTTTGTATTGTCTAATAGCTATATTTTTGTTTATAATTTATTATAATTTTAAACCGTCTTTTAAATTTAGTTTTTTAAAATTTAATCATAAGATGTTATCAATAGTTTTTGTAAAATAATTAACAAAATAATAATAATAAAGTCTATATAAACTATTTTAGAATAAATTTACTTTAAATCTTTACACAATGAAAATATATTTATTTACCATCTGGTTTTTCCGATAGCAATCTTGAAATATTGTGTTTTAAAGATTTAATTTTTAAAAAAGTTGTTTTTCAATAAATAAAACTTAATAATTATTTTATCAAACTAAAAATATTTTTAGTTCAGTAATTTAAAACATAAATTTGATTTTGAAATAATAAAAACCAGATAAAAGCAACTTTGTTTTTGTTTAAAGATATTGATCTTATGGTGAGACTATTTTTTATCTTTAATAAATTCTATGAATACTCTAAATCCTCATTAATTCTCACCCACTTATATCTTCACCCAATTTTCATACTTTTTTTCTTTCGCAATTTTTGAGGTCTAAAAAGTAGGACTGGATGGGTGAGAATTAATGAGGATTTAGAGTAATACTTTAAAATTAGATAATTTTAAAATGATCTATGTGAAATCAATAGATTTAAATCAAAAAAAGGAAACTTTGAGAAGATAAAATAAATATTTGCTTTAAAATTATGTAGAAATTTAAATTATTTGTTTATAAAAATTTATTTTAAAAAGCTTTTTCTTGTTAAAAATATATAATATTTAAATTACAATTAAATTATATTTATTTTATCAGCAATAACTAGCATATAATGATGTCATTTTAACTGGGTTTATAGCTTCTAATTAAGCAACTGTATGTGGGGGAACGCACATAGATACTTCATGATCTAAAGTTCCATCAGGTTTTGAGAAGGTAGCCTAATAGTTTTAACTAGTATCACAGCCATTGTTGATGTAATAGAGTGTGCTAGTACTTCCTGTTTTTTAGCTCAAAGTGTTACAGCTATTAGCCAATCCTACAAAGAGATCACTTTCATGTTACAAGTTTTCTTCTCTTAAAAGTGAAGACTTTTTAGAAGCAGCTAAATAAATTGTAGTTGCTGCTAAAGCAGATAAAATAATTAAAGAAATAAAAATTTACTTTCTCATTCTTTTTGATTTGTATTTTATAAATTAATTATAATAAATTAGAAAGATTAAATATTTATTTGGAATTTAAATGAAAAAAGAGTCATTAAATAAAAATGAGAAATTACTTGATCTTTTATGACCTGATATTTTTATTTATTATTTATCCGAATCAGAATATAATCATATTAGCTGAAAGTACCAGAAAAAAATAATATCGAAATTTTACTTATAAGAAAATCAATAAATTTATAAGATATTCTGTTTATATAAATCATAATTAATGATTCAATTATGGTTTCAAGTAATTAAAATATAAAATTTTAGAGGATAGATCTTAAGCTCATCTAATCTCAAAAAAGGAGAGAAAAAATATTTTTTAAAAAGATAACAAAACAATGAAGCAGAAAGGAAAGAATATTCAACTTTAAATAATTAAAGATTTAAGATAGATTCAAATAAAAACCAATTAGACAATTTTGATTAAATTTACTTTGAAGTTAATTTTTTTCAATACAAAATTAGAAAAAATATGTATGATATTTTCTGAATTTTAAGTATTTGATAATTAATTTAATAAAATTGTCTTAAGATCAAATGCTCTGATTTTTAACTAATTTAATTAAATTTGTACAAGTGTTGATTAATAAAATAAAATTTCTCTAAATTTTATTTTCATTTATATTCATTTAATATTTCTTTTTAAAATTTTAAATGTTATCCATATAATTTATATACTTATCTTATCTAATGTTTTACATACATGATTTTTATCTTTAGATTTCTAAATTTTCGTAATTTCTTTTTAATTATTATTTTTATATTTTCTTCTTTTTTGACTGGCTAATTTAATTTTAGTTCATTTCTTGCATCAAAAATAACTAAAATCAAAATCTTGTGAATAAGAAAGTTAATAAATTTAATAGATATTCTGCCTATAGAATCAAATTTATTTTTAAAAAAGAGGCAAATATTTTTGGAGGAGTTAAATAACTAACACATAATGGAATAGCTTTATAAACTTTTCTAGTCAAAAGAAGAGAGGAGAGAGAAAAATAATTTTAAAAATGTAAAAATTATGAATGAAATAGGAATAACTGAAAATATTTAAGTAATATATAGCAAGATTTCATTAAAAATGTTTTAGATGATATAGATTAATTTGACTTTGAAATAAATGTGTATTTTGCTTGGGAAAAATATAAATGCGTTTATGATATTTTCCTATATTTTTTTTAGTATTTTATAGTTTATTAATTTATCTAAATTTTTAAAAGATTTTTAATTATTTTCATTTTTATAATTAAATATTTTAATTTAAAATTAATTATATTCAATAAATATACACAATTTTCAGTGAATAAAATATATTTAATTTCTTATTTAAAGTTTATTTAATTTTTATTTATTTTATATCTTTTATTCATATGTTATCCATAGATTATATATATTGATAATGTATTATGCTTCCTAAAAATATTAATAAATAAATATTATAAATTTTGATAGAATCTTTTTATTTATTTTTACATTATCTTTTACATACCATTTTTTTGTTATTTTTTATCCTAAACATGTGAATTTTTGGTATTTAAAATATGGAAATTTTTTGGTATTTAAAATATGGAAATTTTTTGGTATTTAAAATATGGAAATTTTTTGGTATTTAAAATATGGAATTTTCTTTGAATAAACCAAAGTCCCTCTATTTTATTATGACTCCATCTGTTACATATAAAAAATAATAATTTAAATTAAATTGGCTTATAATTATAAATTTTGTAGAAATCTTCTATTAATCTCAATAAAAATAACCTTAATTAAACTTTTTTTTATTAAGAATTACTATTTTTAATAAATTAATATTTGAATTAGTCATAATCATCATAAAATGTAATTCTATTTTAATTTTAAAAGTTAATTTGTTTTAATTTATTTATTAAATTTTACTTGATCACTGATTATACTGATTATTGCTTATCGATTATTTTTAAAATAGCAAAGCCCTATATAAACCAATCAAATTTTAGTGTTTAGCCTTTAATAAAATAATTCAATTTATGATTTCTATAAGTGGTTTAATAATGATAAAACTTTAATGATTGATAGATAATAAGTATCTTTGAATGATTTTATTTTTGCAAATAAATAACCTTTTTAATTATTTATAAAATGAAGTTGATTTTATTAAGAAATCGGATATATGATCCTAATAATAGATTTTAAACTCTGATTAGCTTAATAGAAAAAAGGTAGTTGTAGACACAAACATTTTTATAGTCTATTTTATAGATTTTTTAAAAGTTGGGTTATGTTATTTTATTAAGTAATGTTTTGATATTGTTAATATTAATAAGTAGCAAAAAAGATTTTGTTATTTAAAAAATACAAAGATAAATGAAAAGAGCTATTTTACTTTTATTTTCTTTTATATTTTACGGAATAAACATATGCCACATATACTTAGTTTGCCACATATACTTAGTTTCATAGCTTTTTAAGTAAGGATATATAGCTTTTTTCGTATGCTACATCGTGCTCTTTGCTTGCTTAGTAAATATGGATTCAGAACTTCTAATTTCATATTTATTTTAATGGATATTTTCTAAATTGGGTTTATTTACTATTTTTTTTCAAAACTAAAATTTTCTTTTTCTGGTATTATTGCTACAAAGCTATTTGGTAGAGTTTACCCCTTGCTTCTCCTTGATTTAGTGTTTTTCTTTGGAATACACATATTAGGAGATAGGTCTGCAATATCTTTAGATTTAATTAATCTTGCTTATTCTAATTTTGTAATACTTGTGATCTTTTCAGGAATCTTAAATGAAATTCTAACTTAAAATTTCAAAGTAAAATAAATCATTTTATCAGTCATACATTAAGCTGCTCACTTTTTTGGTATCTCTTAGGCTATAATACTTTACGATCCTCTAGGGATCAATTTAGGATATTACTATATTGTTTTACTTCTACTTAATTTTTTATATATTTTCTATAAAAATATTGAAAATAGGAAATGTAGATAGTTTTTTATATTTGGTTTGAATTACTGCTTAAATAATTATTTCTTTTTAAAACACTAAATGGACTATTAATACAAATATAATGTTAAAGCTGTTAGTTTAAATATAAGTTATCTTAATTTTTTATCTCAACTAGGCCTTTTGACTGGTTACTTCTTTAGTTAAACAAATTTCTACGATAACCCAATCTATCTTGTTAATTAGATATTTGCCATGTCTTTCATAACCTTGGTCCTAATATTTGAATTCAAACTCTTTGCTAGGGTAACATTTTCAGAATAGCAATTTTGGATTACAAAAGAAAATTAACTTAAAAGTTGCATTAAATTTATGAAAAATAATCATAAATTTATTAAAACTTACTACATCCGGATTAATAACTTAAATTTACATTTAAATTCTGAAAGTTAAGTAAAAGAGTGCTAATTTTATAATCTTCACAAAGCAATATCTTAATTACTCAAAAAGAAAAATGTTAATGTTATTTTTTCAGTATAATCATAACCAAATTGTCCTTGTAATTTAAAATATATACTAAAGGAAGAAGAATTTATTGATGCTTCTAATTTGACTGGTATCTAATATAAAATTGCACCTATTCTAATTACCGAACTAATTTTAGTTAGATTTAGTAATGGATTTTTATTTTCTGAAGCAACAGAAATCCTTTTTAGATATACAAATGGCAATCCTGACCTAAATTTAATTAAATCACAGATATTATCTATTATCTGCTTTGTTAAATAGATCTAATCATTTATGCTAATAAATCCAGCAAATGTTTTATTCGATTTAAATGATTTAATTTATTGAAAATTATATTATCTAATTGTTATATTTTTGTTTTTAATTTATTTATTATATTTTTGATCCATCTTTTAATTAACTTTTTTGGTAAGTACTAATCAATAGTTTGTTTTTGAAAAGTAATTAAAAAAGTTTTAATTATTAAATTTGAAAATAAATTATTTAAAAATATAATTTATTTGTGGTCATAAAATAATAAACATCTATTTACTATAAATTTTTCTAATAGTTATTTTTAAATGTAGTATTTTAAATATTAGATTTTAGACTAAATTATATATTTTAGGTAGGGGTTTGTTGTAATTTTTAATTTATTTTTTGAAAACACTCAATTTTTGCTTGGTTTCTCTCTAATTATCAGTGGTTAAGTATTCTTAAAATAGCAAAGCACTATATAAATCAATCAGAATTTAGTGTTTAGCCTTTAATAAAATAATTCAATCTATAATTTCTAGAAGTGGTATTATTATGATACAACTTAATTGTTTGAAAATTAGTATCTTTGTAAGACTATATTTTTGTAAATATGTTTACCGTTTTTAATTATTCTTAATATAATGTTGATTTTATTAAGCAATTATAGATGATCCTAATAAAAAATGGTATTTAATTTCGGATTAACCATATAGAAAAGAAAGTAGTCATAGACACAAACACTTTTATTGTCTATTTTATAGAATTTTTAAGTTGAATTATGTTATTTTATTATATAATGTTTAGATATTATTAAAAAAATAAAGAGCAAAAAAAGATCTTGCTAATTAAAAAATACAAAAAAATAAATGGAAAAAGTTCTGCTGCTTTTGTTTTCTTTTATATTTTACGGAATAAACATATGCCACATATACTTAGTTTCATAGCTTTTTAAGTAAGGATATATAGCTTTTTTCGTATGCTACATCGTGCTCTTTGCTATTGATAAAATAATTACTATTTATTTGATGCTTAGTAAATATGGATTCAGAACTTCTAATTTCATATTTATTTTGATGGATATTTTCTAAATTGGGTTTATTTACTATTTTTTTTCAAAACTAAAATTTTCTTTTTCTGGTATTATTGCTACAAAGCTATTTGGTAGAGTTTACCCCTTGCTTCTCCTTGATTTAGTATTTTTCTTTGGAATACACATATTAGGAGATAGGTCTGCAATATCTTTATATTTAATTAATCTTGCTTATTCTATTTTTGTAATACTTGTGATCTTTTTAGGAATCTTAAATGATATTTTATTTGAAAATTTCGAAATAAAATAAACCATTTTATCAGTCATACATTAAGCTGCTCACTATTTTAGTATCTCTTAGGCTATACTACTTTATGATCCTCTTGGGATTAATTTAGGATTTTACTACATTGTTTTACTTCTGCTTAATTTTTTATATATTTTTTATAAAAATATTGAAAATAGGAAATATGGATATTTTTTGTTAATAGGTTTGAATTATTGCTTGAACAACTATTTCATTTTAAATTACTAAATTGATGAAGATTACAATTACAATTCTAAAGCTGCTTGTGTTACTTTAAGTTATCTAAATTTTTTGGCTCAACTAGGCCTTTTGACTGGATACTATTTTAGTAAAACAAATTTCCATGATAATCCAATCTATCTTGTAAATTAGATATTTGCTATGACTTTTATAATTTTGTTCTTAATATTCTAATGCAAACTCTTTGTTAGGATAACATTTTAAGAATAGTAGTTTTGGATTTCAAAAGAAAATTAACTAAAAAGTTGCATTTAATTTATGAACAAGAGTCATAAATTTATTAAAACTTACCATCTTCGTATTTGTTATTAAAGCTTTCATAAGTATTATGAAATTTAAGAAAAAGTTTGCTAATTTTACTATCTTTAGAAAGCAATATCTTAGTTACTCAAAAAGAAAAACATTAGAGTTGTCTTTTCATATTAATCAAAACCAAATTGCACTTGTAAATTAAAATAAGTACTAATGGAAGAAGAATTTATCCATGATTCCAATTGGAATTATATCTAATTTTAAGTTGTGCCTATTTTTGGTAATGAACTATTTTTAGTAAGATTAAGCAAAGGATTTTTATTTTCTGAAGCAACTACAATCCTTATTAGATGTATAGAAAATAGTCCTGATCTAAATTTAATTAAGTCATAGATATTGTCTATTACCTACTTTGTTAAATAGATCTAAAAATTTATGCTAATAAATCCATCAAATGTTTTATATGATTTATATGATCAAGTTTATTGAAAATTATATTCTCTGATTGCTATGTTTTTATGGATAATTTATTTATTTAATTTTTAATCTATCTTTTAAATTAACTTTTTTAGAAGTTTAATCTTAAGGTTTTATCAATAGTTTTTTAAAAATAATTAAATAAAGTTAAAAAAATAATTCAAAAAGAAATTTATTTGATTGAGATCATAATATAATAAAAATATATTTACCATTGGTTTTTCAAATAGTAATCTTTAAACATGATGCTTTAAAGATGAAAATAAGGCAATAAAATAGTTTAATGAACGTTTATTATGCTTTTTTTATGCCTATTATAATATTATTAAATTTCATTTTTTCAAATAATTTTAAAAAAATGATAACTTTCTATATATAAATAATATATTATATATTGGAATTTTCGAAGGTTTTGAAGTTTTTCTATAAAAATAAAATAGAAAAGTTAGAATGAGGTATTGTTAAAAATCATGAATTATACAATTTAAAATAGCAATAGATTTTAAGTTAGAGCTAACTAAATATTGTGATATTACATTAACATTACTCATACTATAAAATTAATGTCTGTTTTTAGTATTTTTGATTATTTATTATATCTCTTTTTGAAACTTCATAATGTTCTCCATAGCTTATATCTATTGATCGTATTTATGTTTCATATACATACTCTTTATTAGGCATAAAATTTTTGATAATCACTTTTCATTTATTTTTATATTTTCTTTTATATAAATAATTTTTTGGTTATTTATTACCTAGATATGTGATTTTCTTGCTATTTATATTAAATGGATAATTTCTTTGAATAGTTTTTCTTTTATTTCGAAAGTTATTTCTTTTTTTAATTTATTTCATTTTTATTTTATTGATTCATAAATAAAATAGATAATAATTTTTTTTGAAGCAAACTTAAGTTAATTTAAAATAATTTTTATGAGGTAGGTGTTAAATAAAATTTAAATTTTTAACAAATTTTTTTTATCAAGGCTTAATTTTACTTGTCTTTTCTTAAAAGGAAATTTATTACTTTTTTGCGAATATGATTTAGCAAAAATGAACTTGACTAAATAAAATTAACTATTTTTTAAATAAAAAGGACAATTAATTTAGATGATTAGAATTATAAACTTGTGTTAGATTTAAGTGTAAATTAAATTTAGTGCTAAATTTATCATACTTACCAAAAAAATAGACTAAAATATAAAATATTATTCTGATAGATACAAATAAAAACTGAATAATAAATAAAATAAGTTTTCATTATATTTAAAAAGCTCGTATATGATAAAAGAATTGTTTTGTTCAAATAGACAAATTTTTTTTAAATTGGTCATATTAAATTTATAAAAATGTAATCATTCTACAAAAATAGAGAACGATTGTGTGTAAAATAATGTGTTTAACGCATTAAGACCAAATAAATTAATAAATAAAAACAAGATTGAAAGTAATTCATAAATAATAACCAATAAAAACATGAACTAAATTTGTACTTCTTTTATAGATTTTTTAATACTTAATAAGATATAAATATGCTTTTTGGGTTTGTAAAACAATAAGAATAATAATTAATTAAAAAATAAGAATTAAAAAAAAATTTAATAGAAAATGAAGATCTTAGCTCTTGTATTAATTACCTTAGCTATTGTTAGCGCTAGAGACTATCCTCTTTTCAAGTAATGCGATGACTCTTGGGGAAGTGAAGAACTTGGTCCTGGTCCAAAGACAATCTGTAGAATTGGCTGTCTAATTTCAAGCGTTTCTATGGCTCTCAATTCTTATGGAGTACAAATTGATGGTTAAGAAGCTAATCCCAGCACCTTAAATCAATGGTTGTCTCAAAATGGTGGATACTCATCATAATTATTTGTTTGGGGATCTGTTTCCAGCTTTGGTTTTAGCTACTAAGGTCAAGTTTCTGCAGAAGAAGGAAAGGAAGCCCTTGACTAATCTAATGTTGTCATATTAAATGTTAGAAATGGTGGTCATTGGGTTTTAGCTACTAGCTATGATGGCGATACTTTTTACGTAAATGATCCTGGTTACGATTGCTCTACCTACTCAGCTTCCGAAGTTGAAGTAGCAGCTGTTTTTTCAGTAAGCAGTAGCAGTTTCTTAGCAGAAGCCTACAATTTTATCAATAACTTCTTAAATTGATTATTTTTTATATGATTTATAAGGAATCCTTTATATTATTGTATTTGAAATTATCTAAAATTAATTAAAATTTGGGGATTCTATTTCAATTTCAATTTCAATTTCCTATTTAATGAAAAAATTATATAACTAAAATGAGTGTAATTTAATAAGTAAAATATATCTCAATAAAAAATGCTTAATTTTAAATTATTGTTCTAATTGATAGCATTTTCCCTTAATTTTAGAAAAGTATTTCATAGCAATACTAATCTCATTAAAGTGATAAATAGTTTTTTAGTAGAGAAGCTGGCAGAATATATTTAAAAAGAGTATTTTTAAAATCTAAATAAAGTATTAAATATTAATTATAAAATATAAAACACTGCAATATAATAAGATATAATATTCAGCTTTAATATAATTTAATTTAGATAGGATTTTAAATATTATTTAGATTAGAAGACATAAAAATCGGATATTTCCTTTTTTATGAGATGATAAAATACTATTTCATATAAAGTAAGTAGGAGTCTTTGTAATTTACTTGTAGAAGATAACACATTGAGGTATAAGTAAATGTAATTTTTTTTCTAGATGAATTTAATTTAATATAAATAAATTTTTTTTGGTGAAATTTTAAAAAAAGCATATTATTATTTTATAATTAATAAGTAATTAGAAAAAGTTATAAAAAACAAATATAATAGGAAAACATTTAAATTAGTTAGAATTATTTTAATAGATTTAATTTGATGTAAATAATTTATTTTTTTAAGTTTTCACTTATTTTTAAGTTCAATGCGAATGTTAGAAACGGGCTTTAAAGTATTGGGAGCTACTTCTTCAAAGCCATCAAAAGACTATTTAAAAGCAAAGTCAAACTTTTTTCCTGCTTAATTCATGTCTATAATTAAAACAGGTGCCTCAGATTAAAAGCTAGGAAGAGAATCTCTCTCAATAAAATCTTCGTTCTAGTTATAGAGACCAAAAAGTTTTACTATCCACCCTGTGTATTTTACTTTTTTACTGCAGCCTGAGCCTATTCTTATAGAAGTTTCTTCTTCATCTATGATCTTATTCCAAAAATCAACATCAGCCTTCTTATTACATATTTAGTCTAGAATCTTATCAAATATTTATTCAATATTAGTTAGATATGTAGATAATTATTCATCTAATGAATAATTTTATTTAAGAGACCTAACTTTTTAAACCAATTTAGTAAAATCAGCTTCACCACCTTAAAAATGTATATTTTATATTCCACACATAGGAATAATACCAACATATTTGAAATACTCTTTCATAGTTGCCATTAAACATATTTAAGAACCTACTTTGTCTATTAATCCTGATGTTGAGAAATCATTAGTCATTAATGAAGCAATATTTCCTTCTGTATTTTTTTTAATTTCTTCTGATAATAATTCAGTTACGATATCCCATCTGTTTTGCTTATTAGGGAAGTTAGTAAAATGCTCTTCTGGTAATATTACTGTTAACTCCTTTTATCCTTCATGAGTAACAAAGAAATGGCGATATTTTTCAGGGTTTTTATTTATATGATTGCTTAAGTTATTACAAACAGAAATCCAAAGATCATCTGCAGAGAGACACAAATCCATATGTAGAGCATATGCAGCCTAAATACAATCGAACAATCCATTTCCAGTAGTAGAAAAGAATCTTTTGTTTTCAGGGCTAGTCATATTATTAAATTAAAAAAAGATGTTTTTTTGATCTCCTTGCTAGAAGTAGCTTCTAAGATATTTTTATTTCATTTCAGGCTTCATCAAAGGAGTATTTTAAATCTCCAAAGTGAAAGATTTCTTCTTTAGTTCTTCAAATGTGATTGATTAATTTGCTATCTTTTCCATTTCTTTAACTTTATGATTCTATTATTGTATTTGTATTTTTTTTATTAATTATTTGATTTCAAATGATTTTGATTGCTAGTTATAAATAGTAGAAATAAATAGATTGAGTTAATAAATGAATGAATATTAGTTTAATAATTGTTGTAGACGTATTTTATCTATTCTTTATTACTATTTATATTAAATAGTTGTTCAGAAAAATTTTAATAATTATCAGATAGATAGAATCTTCGATTATTTATAAAATTAACCATTTAATATATCAGAATTGGATATATTAGTAAAGTATAAACTCTATATGTTTATTTAACAAATTAATAATACTATTGTAACTTAAATTGATGCTTTAAATTTAATTAAAGTGGTTATTAATCTATATAAATTTCAAAAAATAAATTCAAATTACAATTTATTGAATGTATATTATTAATTACATACTTTTTATTAAGAGCTTCATGATTTATAAAATAAAATTGTGGATATAGGCACGTCTTTCCAACTGCTATGTCGCCTAAAATTAATAACTTAAACTCAACATCAAAATCGCTTTGTTTCTTCTTACTCATACTGAAGACTTTTGCAAAAAAATTTTTAATTTACTTTATTTATTTTCAAGTATTTTTAATATCATCTCTTAATATTAATTTATAAAAATTTTGTACTTCTTTCTAATTAATATATTCACGAAAATCATGTAAATTGCCAGCAAAAAAATATTAAATCTAGACCACATAATTTTAATTAGAATAAAATTTTCTTATGACTTTGAATTTGAAATCTATAAGAGAAACTTTTTCAAACCTGAAATTAATATATGCTTTTTTTTTGAAGGAGAAAACGAAAATAATTTTAAAAAAAAATTTTTTTATAATTAAAAAAAATGAATCTTCTCTATTAGCTGATTAGGGAGACAATTTAGGAATTATATTTCCTGATAACTAAAAAAGGGTAATACTAGTTGTTTATTTATTTAAAAAATTTATACTAATAAAATTAAAAATTAAAGGAGTCAATAATCAATAAAAAAACATTACAAATTTTAGTTGTAAAAATAAGAAAATAAGCAAGATCCTTATTATCTAATTTAATATAAAATATATACATACACATATATAATATTATTAAATATATTTCTTGTAATACTGGGTATAAAGTCAATGATTATGACTGAAATTAAAAGCAAAAGCCTTTTAAAGACTGAGATTTTGTGTGGTTTGCTCTTTTGTATTAGTTTATGGTTCATTTAGTATCACATTAGAATAACTACAATTCTGGTAACAATTTCAATGTTTTTCTCATTTGCGTGTATATAATCCATTTTCTTAGAAGGATACAGCTAAATATAGTATTTTTTTAATAGTCTTCATGCTGTGTTTATTTACATTTAAAAATATTAATTAAATTAATTTTATATATTTTATTTATTAAAACTATTTTATTGTTTTAATTTTAAATTTATATTTGAATTATTTTATTAAAATTATTTAATTAAATAATTGTAAAATAAATTATTATTTAAATATTATTTTTTGATATAATAAATTTTGTATTACTTTATCTTATTTAAGTTAAATTTATATTTATAATTTTAAATAAAAGAATTTGTATTTAATAATTATTTACTTTTAATATTTTGATTTATAATATTTTAAAAAGGAATAATATTTAATATAATTTTCTGCTTTTTAAAAAGGGGGGCGGGTATTTTGCAAAGGACTATATAATTAAAAATAAACTGAAAATTTTTTAAAGAAAAACTAATCTAAAATTTAGAAGAAATTTAATATTTTGATAATATTTTTGATTAAAAAGGTAACAAATTTCAATATTAATGGTGTTAATAAATTTAAGATTAACCATATGAAGTGTTTATTTTGTTAAAGATTGTAGTATTTTTATGTTTTTAATTCAATACAATAATTAATAAATCTTTTTATATAAACTGGTGAAAGATGTTAAGTAATTACTTTCTTACACTAAATTAAGTTTATTTGCTTTATTTGTTGCTTTACTTTGTTTGTTACATAATAGATCTATTATTTATTGAATGGGAGAGTATTTTTTGATTCTATTTTCAACAACAGCTATTTTTGATATCTTTTTCTTCTTTTTTTGAAGTCAACCTTTGAGGTTGAGTAAGATCATTTATGGAATTTTAGCTATTTATTTTTTATTAAGCTATTTCATGTTAATCTAAGCACATTTTAGCAAGTTAATTAAAAGATTCACTGACATTAATATTATTTTTAGCACTTGTTTCGTAAAAAGGGATATTATATTATTCTGCAAGATTTTATCCCTATTCATAGGTAATTACTCTTTTAGCTGAATCACTTTTATTTCCTATTAAGAGGATGGATACATTAAAATTATCACATCTTTCGTTGATTTCCTTAATCCAATATTTAATTCTATCAAAAGACTCTTGCTAATCTACCGAATATACAATAATAATACCATGAGTTCTTTTAAAATAATTGTCTGCAATTGCTTTAAATGTTTCCTAACCTGCTGTATCCCAAATCCTCAACTTTAGTTTTTTTCTGTTCAATTCTATATCCTTCATTTTAAAATCTATACCTATTTATAAATAAAATATTCATTCTATGTTTACTTTTTTTGAATTTTTCCATTATTAATTAAACATAAAAATAATTCAATACCTACTGTACTAATTTAACTTAATTTTTTATCGCAATATTGCTACGATAGAGATGTCTTTCCAACTGCTGAGTTACCTAAAATTAATAACTTAAACTCAACATAAAAATCCCTTTCTTTCTTGCTACTCATACTGAAGGCTTTTGCTAATAAATTTTTAATGTACTTTATTTATTTTCAATTTTTTTTATATCTCTTAATATTAATTTATTAAAATTTTGTACTTCTTTTCTAATTAATATATTCACAAATATCATGTAAATTGCCAGCAAAAAAATATTAAATCTAACCACATAATTTTAATTAGAATAAAGTTTTCTTATGATTTAGTTATAAGAGAAACTTTTTCAAACCTGAAATTAATATGCCATTTTTTGAAGGAGAAAATGAAAATAATTTTAAAATAAAAAGTTTTTATAATTGAAAAAAAAAATGAATCTTCTCTATTAGCTGATTAGGGAGACAATTTAGGAATTATATTTCCTATAAGCAAAAAAGGGTAATATTATTTTTTTATGGATTTAAAAAATTTAGACTAATTTGGAAAAAATATATTTTAAAAAATATTTAATAATTATTTATTTTAGTTTTATATATTAAAAGTTATTTAAATATATATTCTAATAATTATATTTAATTATCTCTAATACATATTGATAGTTCTAATAAAATTAATTAATATCACAAACTTAAAGCATTGAGCAAGTATCAAATAAATTAAATTTTCTTTTATTCAATTTTTGATAGTAAATTAGCAGCTTTTCTTTTACATAAGAATATTGTATAAAAAAATATAAATTAATTATTTTTTAATTTAATTTAAGTAATTATTGCTTTTTGGCTTTTTTTTATTATAATTTTAAGTAGATTATGAAATATAGAAAAAACCCATAAAGAAATATCAATAAATTTATTAGATTTTTTATTATTTTTGTATTTTTTTTGATTGGATATTAGAAATATCATTATCAGATTTGATTCTATTCGATAAAAAATTTAAGAAAAGTAATTAGTTTCTACCATAAAGAATTGAATTCAAAAAAATACTTTTCTTTCAAATAAAAAATGAAGATCTTAGGTCTTTTTATTATTGCTCTGGTAATTGTTAGCGCTAGAGACTATCCGCTCTTTAAGTAGTGTGATCAGTAATGGGGCAATGAAGAACTTGGCCCAGGACCAAAGACAATTTGTAAAATTGGTTGTCTTGTTTCGAGCGTCTCAATGGCTTTAAATTCTTATGGAATATAACTTGATGGTTAAGATTCAAACCCTGGAACTTTAAATGAATGGTTGCAACAAAATGGAGGATTTTCATCTTAATTATTTGTTTGGGGATCTGTTTCTAGCCTTGGATTAAATTATTAAGGAAAATTCCCTGCTGAAAATGCAAAAGATGCTCTTGATTAAGAAAATGTAGTCATATTAAATGTAAGAGGTGGTTAACATTGGGTATTGGCTACCAGTTATGATGGTGATATTTTTTAAGTAAATGACCCTGGCTTCAATGTATCAACTTATACAACTTCTGATGTAACTCAAGCAGCTATTTTCTAATTTAGCAGTGGATACTTATAAAAAGCTTATAATTATATAAAGAATTTCCTAAATTGATAAAATAAATCCATATATTTTACCAAAGTGTAAAAACTATTATTAATTATCATTTTTAATATAATAAAAAAAGCTTGTCAATTCTAATATGTTTTTTCCTTTTCTGTTTCTATAAAAGAAATTGAAGGTGTTTAAAATTTTTGCATTTTAATAAATAAAAGGACTATTTCCAAACACAAAATACAATTTATGCATTCATTCTAAACAATACTATTAAACATATTAAGTATCATATTAAAAAATTGCAAATATTAAAGCAAATACATTTAAATTTGTTTAAAATATTTTTAAAATATTTAAAATTAAAATTTTCATAAAATCTATGAAATTTAATCTACAAAATCTTATTTTATTTAATATAATAATTTTTTATTTAAGATATTTAATTCATTTTTTTAGAATAGAAAAATTACTTTCCAAATTTAAATTTTTTGAAAATGAAATTTTTACAAAGTTTTAAGCTATTTCTTATTTTAAATTAGTAATTTTATAGATTAATCCATTTTAATTAAATTTTCTTACTCTAAACAATATTTAAAAAACATTAAAATCAAAAAATGAATTTTTCATAATTTAATTGTTTTTACCAAAAAATTTAAGACATTTATTAATAATAAATTGTTAAATATTGTATTTTTGTTATGTAAACCATTCTGATGAAAGACTTTTTAAATAAAAATAAATTAATTTGTTATGACATATTTTAAATTAATTCCTTTTGTTATTATTCAAAAGAAATAACATTCAGGATTTAATAGTTTTTGTATTGTTACAGTCTTTTGCTTTTTGCATATTTTAAAACTAAACTTATTTATTATATTTTTATATTTTAAAATTAGATTAAAAAATCTTCAAATATTAATTGTAGAATTAATAATTTACTGATTATTGTTATGTAAATTAGCAAATGTAATGTTGGAATAAATAATTAAACACTAGTAAAAAAGCTTTATAATAAATATAAATAACATATACTGATAGTAAATTAAGTAACTAAATAGAGTCAGTTTTCCTTGAATATAATGTAATATTCGAATAAATAATTAAATACTATAAAAGTAACTTTATAATAAATGCAAATAATATATTCTGATAGTAAATTAAGTAACTAAATGTAGTCAGTTTTCCTTGAATATTCCATCTTTTATATTCTGACTATAAAATTATTAAAATCATCTGAAAATAATGTTTTATCAATATTTGAATTTATTGAAAATTAAAAATCAAAAATGACGAACTATGTTATTATCTTTTGAATAATAAGATATGTGTTAATTTAGTCAGCTCGTAATATAAATACATAAAATCTTATCAATTTTTAATAATTGTTACAAACATAAAACATTAAATTGAATATTAATCATCAAAACTAAGATATCTCCTTTAATTAAATCTATATTTTACAATGGAATTTGGAAAGTAGCTATTACCTTTATTCCCTTATGATGAAACTTACATCAACTTAAATCATGCAAGTGTCGGAATGGAACCTATCCACATTGGTCAAAAAAGGATTTACTATCTTAATGAAATCAACAAAAACCCCGAAAAATGGTAAGATTTCTATTTATCTTTATTGCTCAAAACTATAGAAATATCTTGTTTTTTGTTAATTTATTAAGGTACAGATTCCATTTGTTTGATGAAATGAAAAGAAACAGATAATTAGTAGCTGATTTCGTAGGATGCAAAATTAATGAAGTTACTTTTGTAATGAATGCTACTCAAGCCTTCTAAGATGTATTGGCTGCTGTTTAATGGAAAGAGGGAGATACAATCCTTTACACCAATATAGCTTATCCAGCCATGAGGAATTAAATTAAGCACTTAGCAAAATGTTAGAAGTTGAACGCTGTAGAAATTGTTCTTACTAAAGAAATTGTTAATGATAATGCTAAAATATTGAAAGCTTTTGAAGATGCAATGATAGCCAACAAAGATAAAAATTTAAAAGCTCTCGCCTTTGATCATATCTCATCTGTACCTTCAATGCTATTCCCAATTAATGATATTGTTGCTTTATGCAAGAAGTATAATTGCCTTTCTATATGCGATGGAGCTTAAACCCCTGGTCATATTAGCATCAACTTACACAACTACGACGTTGATTACTATATTTCAAATATGCACAAATGGTCTTTCACTGCCAGACCTTTTGCCTTTATATTCATTAAAGAATCTTTGCAACATGAAGATATCCATCCTTCTATTATTGGTAATTACTATGGAAAGGTAATTTTGATTTATATATCCTTAAAAACACCACAAATATTTTTTTTGTTACTTTAATATTTTTAATGTAAATTTTTGTTTACAAAATTAAATAGAAAAAGTAATTCTTATGAAATGTCTAATAAATATAACTAATAAAACTTTCATTTATTTCATATTTTGATTTCATTTTTATACTTTACAATAGGGCTACGTAGATGAATTCAACGGAAAGGGAACTAACGATCCTTCCCCATTCTTTACTGTATAAGAAGCTTTAGATTTCAGAAAAATGTTAGGAGAAGAGAGAATTCAATCGTATAGCAGAAATATGGCTTTTAGAGCAGGATAGATTTTTGCTGAAACTTGGGGGACTTAAGTTTTACACTCAAATAAAGATATGTATGTTAATTTAGTTAACATTGAAGTACCATTTATCACAACCATGGCTGATATGAGTGAAATTGCCAAAGATCTTCTTTTCAAAGAAAATTTCTGGTTGACTCACTTCTAATTCGATGGAAAGATTTATGTCAGAATTTCAGGATATATTTTTAACGAAGAAAGTGATTATATTCATTGCTCTGCAGTTGCTCTTAAATACATTAAGCAATATGTAGAAAAGCAAACTTCTTGAAATATAGATTAATCAAAATTAAATTAATTATATATAAATTGCTTGTTATTTTTTTATTAAAGCATGTTAAAATTTCTAATTTTTAAACCTTTATGAAAACTATCCCCTATTTTATTATAAATATTTTAAGCGAGTTCAAATTAAATAAATTTGCAATAGACTATTTCCAAAAAATAAGGTAATTTAAATTACTTAAACTTAAAAAAATAATTTATCATTTAAAAAAAGATGAACATTTGATTAAGTCGAAACAAATAAAAAAACAAATTTCTAAACAAAAATATTTGATTTAACAATTTGAAATAAATCAAACAAATTTCTTTAGAAAATAAAAACTTTAAGCTTTAGGATAAAAAATAATAAAATAAATTTCAAAATTCACAATAAAAAAAGTATCTATCTGTGTTAAATATGTATGTGCTGTTATTAACTAAATAATTAATTTTTTATTTTTATTTTTCTTAATTTTATTTTTAATTTGATTTATTTTTTTTATTTTCTTGTTTTATTTAATTTCTTTTATTATTTTTTAATATTTAATTTTTATTTATTAATTTTTATTCTTTTATTTATTTATTTGTTTTTTTAATCAAAATTTTTATCAATCGAATATTTTTCTAAAATTAAAAGTTTTTCTTCTGATCTGAAAATTTATCTATTTTTTTATTTAAATATATTTTATTGGAAAGAGAATTTATGTTTTTTAAAAACTAAAGTCATTCCATAGATAGAAACAGACAACTTTACGCTGTGCGCCTCCAAAAGTGGAACTTAAAAGTAGCATAACTTGAAGCGTATATTTTAGTTTTGGAACGGTTTGGGGTAAGCTTAATCTTTACGAACTCCAGATTTATTTAGGTAACCTCGATTAGAGGAAATGGTTTCAATTTTCGCTCTGGATTGTAAGACTTAAGCTTAATCTATTTCAGCATTTAATGTGAGGGGTGATTTAAAAACTTTTGCTCAACATTCCATCAATGAGAGACTTTTCATTTTAAAAACTTATGTTCCTTTTATACTCTTCTTTAGCGTTTCTTGCTTCTTTTTGCGACTTTGTTTTTTCTTCTTCTAATTTTAATTAAATAATTATAAAAAATATCAATAAGCTTTAGACAAAAATATTCAAATTAATTCAAATATATATTGTTTAATTTTTCGCGAATCAAATAAAAAAATCTAAGAAACTAATTAATCTCGCAAATATAGTTTAGAAGTTAACTAAAAACTAAATACAATCAAAGCATTTTTTTATTATTTACATTTATTTAAAAGATTTTTAGATATTTTTATAATGAAAATAATTAGTTGAAATAAAATATATTAATATACTATAAATAAATTTAAATAGATTTTGTTATCAAAATTGAGCTAATTTATGTTTTTACAATTTGTTTGAACCTGGAGATAATAATCCAGTTAAATTTAGTTAATCATCTTATTAGCTAATAATTGTCAAGTTTTAATCTTCGTGGGTATTTATTTTTTTTTCCATTTTTTAAACAGCCTCTTCTTTTTTAATTAGGCTGATAGTTTTAGTTTAATCTTAAGAAATAGCAAGATCTAAAGGTGTCTTTTTATTTAAATCAAGAGCATTAATATTGGCTCCTTTGTTTATCAAAATTTATGACATTTTTTTATAACCTCTTTTTGCTGCCCAATGCAAAGCAGTTTAACCTAAGTGATCTACTGCTTCGTTAATAAGCTAAGGATTTGTATCTATAACAACTTATACCATGTTTTTATTATTTTATTTTACAAGTTTCAAAAACTCCATATATTGTTCAGGAATAAACTTATTTCTATCAAAACCTTCTTTTGTTTTTTACATTTACTGATATAAATATTCTAAGCCATGTCTTTACTTTTTTATTTGTTCAGTATAATAATTTTCAGAATCATAATTCTCATAATTTTCCATAGCCTAAAATTTCTCATCTTTTGATAATTGCTCATCAATTACTTTAGTGAAGGAGTGTTTTAAAAGTGGGTTTTTGCCTATTTAAAAGATAAAAAAACTTTAAAAATTCTTAAAAAACCGTATTATTTAATTTACCTAATTTCTTTTTAGTTAGAGTTTCTTCGCCTGGTACTAAATTATTTTACTATGGAATACTGAGTTTGAACTATTCAGAACGTAGTATACGATATCTTTTGTTGGTTTTTAAATCACTTGTTTAATTGAATTGATACTCTGAAGGCTCAATCTAATCATAGAAAAATTTTTAAGATATTTCTAAGCCATTTTAAAATATTTATTGTCCTTTTTTTGAAGTATCTTCTAATATTTTGAAATATTGCTATTCGCCCTTTAAGAATTTTTCAAGAAAATCCTTCATCTTTAATTTTATTGGATCAATTTCTTTTCTTCTTTTTTCTGTCTTTTAATTAGCCCCATCAAGCATCTAAATCAGGGCACTTTTGGGTCTTTTTTTAGCATTATGAGCAGCAGTGAATTGTTTTAAATATTACTCATGCTCTTGCTATTGCATCAGCTACTTTTGAGATTACAAAAGGAACCTTTAAGGTTAATGAGGAACAAGAGCATTAGCTTAAACCGGAGAAGTTTATGCTTGTTGCTACTGCTAAGTAAATTGAAAAATATCTTGTTATGGTTAAACTGATAGTTTATGAGCTCTCTAAACTGGATTAGGCTGAACAACTTCTTTATGATGCTTTATTATTTTGTTATCAACCTTCTTTCCCTCTAAATATTCAGTTATTGCTTATTTCTACACCTTAAATTTTTAATTGAGCTCTCTCTTTCCTTATAATATCCTCTACTTTTTTAATTCTTCCCATTCAGATGGCTCTTGCTTAACTGTCCTATTAAATTTTTCACGAAAAGGCTCATTTTACATTGTTAAAGTTTATGTTATGACTTCCTTTTTCATTTTTTAGTATTACTTTAGCTAGCTTTCAATTTTTTTCATTTATTTATATTTTGTTTCACTTTGGTTTTGAAATATGCTTGATTGAGATCCAAATGGATTTACATATTTAGCACCCTTAATCGATAAAGGTGGAGATATTTCTTTCTAAAAAAACTTGAATTCTTTGCAAGATTCAACTAAATTTTTAGAGCTTTGTATTTTTTACTAACTCCCTTAGTTTAAATTATTAGTAGAGATGACTAATGACTAAGCATTCGAGTAAGGTTGACCATTCTAATAAAATTATTATTGAGTTCTCATATTCAATTATCAAAATTTATAGTCTTTAAATTACTAATTTCACTAATTTATAAAAAACTATATATTAATTATTTACTGATTTTCTATTTCTATGTAAATAAATAATTAGTTTTACAATTCAAAATCATAGTAAAGTTAATGGTCAAACATTAAAATTACAATTTCGATATGAAACATTTTTAAAATCAACAAACCAAATTATTATTTAACTTAAAAAATAAAAAAATTAATTATCAAACCCAAAAAATTAAATTATTAAGAGTTTGTTTTGGGGTTGGGGTTGGGGTTGGGGTTGGGGTTGGGGTTGGGGTTGGGGTTGG